>CM031238.1:348734210-348931710 GCA_018340775.1 Taxus wallichiana var. yunnanensis
TAATTTTCCACTAAAATGTAGGAGGGTGGTTCGATCTTTGAATTCTTGTTGAGTTTAAGAACATTTATGATCAGCTGAAAGTAGTGGAAAAACTTGTAGATGAACAAGATTTGATTGCTTTGGTACTATAGAACTTGCCAACATCATTTGACTCATTTGTTGAGTAATTACATATGCTCACTCAGACACATGAGATTGATTTTTTAGAAACCGACTACACTTCTCATGTATAAGGATATGAGGCAAATTCATGTAGGTTCCTTGACATCGGTGGCTACCATAGTTACCTAAGACTGCACGGCGGGCATCGGGGCGTACGGACGGGGGAGTTTCCGGACGACAATTTTTTTGGAAAATTTGGGGACGGCGGGGTACGGCTAATAAAATATATATAATTTTAATTTTACAAATATAACATGAATAATTCAATAAACTAAGACTTAAAATTGAAAGTTTGAAGATTGAAACCATTAATGGTTAGGGAAGCCTAAAACTAATTTAAACAAGGCCAACAAACAATATTAATTATCATTTATCAACAACAGTAGTTCAGTGCTTTTTAAGGATCCACCCAAGTTTTGATTTAGAGCTAAAAATTAAAACAAGAATTAAATAAGATTAGTTTGTTAAGTGAATTGTTTAGCTGATTATTCAGAACATTGGGACCCTGTGTTTGTAAGCAGATGATGGAGCCTAGCTGATTGATTTGGGAAGCCTACAACTAGTTTAAACAAGGCCAACAAACAGTATGAATGGACCATTTACAAACTGAATTGTCTTCTCACGGTTTGTCTTCCTTTTCCTTGGTAAGTGAAGCCTGTGGTGTGGCTGATTAATTGGGGGAAATGCAACTAATTTCCATGACAACATTCAGAATTGAGAGTTGAAACAACTTCAAAACTTTTGCTGAGCTAAAAAATAGTTAAATATTATTCTCCAATCACTCTAAAACCGAAATTCGACATGTTTTAGTGTTAAAAATGTAGATTTCGTTGGGGACGCCGTCGTGACATCCCGCGACGTCCGGGGGCGTCATGATGTCCTCAAGTTCCTTTGCACCGGGGCGTCCAGGGTGCGTTCTTGTTTTGTGGGGGACGTCCTCCTTTTTTCTGGAAATTAGGGACGGTGGGGAAACATCTCGTCCCCGTCCCCAAGTCCTCAGGACGTCCCAGACGTCTGGGACGTGAGGAAAAGGGTCGGGACGCATCCCCGCGTAACACTGGTGGCTACAACAAGTGCATTCATGGCATGATCAAAGGGAAAGAGTAAACAATGGAATGCTAGTGGTTCTTCAAAAGAAGCCTCTTATAGCGAATGTAAGTACTTCTACACGATCTAAGTGGAAGTGTTTTTATTGCAAGGACCCTAGTCATTTGAAGAAAGATTGTTGTAAGAGACAATATGATTTGGAAAATAAGAGAAGGAAATCACAATCTGCAAATATGGTTGAAGAGGATGAACAAAGTTCAACGGGTGAGTTTGCATTTGTGGCAACATAGAACCAGGTAGTGGAGTCAAGAATATGGTACTTTGACTCAAAAGCATCAAAACACTACACATGTCACAAAGACTAGTATGTAAAATTTGTAGAAGATGATAGTTGCAATGAATTTGTTTCCTTAGGTGATGGTTGGGTTCACTATGTGAAAGGATATGGAGATGTTTGTATCAATGTTTTAAAAATCGGAACCGTCAGAACTGGTTGAGGGTTGGACCGGACTGGAACCAGAACAGAATTGTTTCAAACTTTATGAGCCGATTTACTAAAAACACAAAAAATTACATTTTTAATTAAATCAATATATTTACTTGAAACCATGATTCCAACAATTACACACAAAATATGCAAAGTTTGCTCATGTATATACTATATAACATGTAAGAAAGGTGTTTATAGAAAAATGGCACGAACTCCAAGTCCAATACACAATACATATATCATATATGAGATTCCGAAACAAAATACATAAATAATGAGGCTCTAAATGGCCTCTATAGTCCAAGACTCCAAAAAACAACATGCTATGATGCTACAAGTTACAAAACTCTAGAAGATACTAGATGACATCAATGATCAATCATCAAACTCTGCACCACTTTGAGAATGGGATCCTCAGGCTCATCCTCATCAATATCATCACGTTCCTCTGACTTGGACCCATCCAAATCCTCAGGGACATGCAACAATTGTATTAGCGTGCTACGAGTGCGTGCCCAGTGCCTAACATGTCTCGTGATGGTGCTACTAGTGGCTCATCATTCTGATCCAAAGCCATCCACCTCAAGTCATTGGGATCAAACTCTGTTGGCTTACTCTCCTCTACCCAATCTGAGGTTGGATCTATATCATCAAAGACAATGGGATCAATATCGACGTCTTCGGTGCGATGGCGGTTTGCGCCTTATCCAAAGGTTGTATTGCACAAAGACAAGATCATTTAACCGTTGTTGTTCCAAACGGTTTCTCTTCTTCGTGTGAATCCGCTCAAAGCGGACCAATTGGGCTTGCACCTAGAAGCACTGCAAGTTTGGGTTAGGATCCGAATTGCAAGTTTTTGCTATTGAGGACACTGACTACCAAATGAATCCCACCAATGTGCTGCAATAAAAAATGTAAATGTTTAATTATTAAACAACGATGATAAAAAACAAAGTTAAAAATTAAAACTTATAACTTAAAGCGTAATTCAACAAATTAGATTGTCTTATGCTAAAAATTCATGATTATTTAATATAAAGTTTAATCAAATGAACTTCAAAAATTTAGAATTGCTTACCTGGGTTGGTCCACATCTTTTGCAATCTTTGCAAGTTTTTCCCAAAGGTACTGTGGCTCTGCTTTGAAGAAATTGATCTGTCGGTGAACTTCAAGTTGTTGCCTCTCATCAGGGATATTACGCTCTAGGAACTTGTTCAAACCATCTTTGACTTCTCTTGTTTGATCTTCTCCAAGATGATCTCTATAATAATATCTTGGGTTCAAGAAATATCCAAGTGCATGTATAGGGCGATGGAGTTGATTGTTCCATCTATTATCTATAATTTCCTATACAGGGCCATACTTAGCTACCCTGTCTTTGTATGCTGCCCTTATCCGCTCCTTTACTTGATCCATGGCCTCATAAATGTAGCCCATGACTAAATTCTCCCCATCCACCAACCAGAACACCTTAACAAGAGGCTCAACAATTTTCACAACCTTTGCTGTTTATTTTCTTAAATAAATTGTCAAAAAATTTCTTTTTTGTGTCTTTCCGATCTTGTTTGTGGCTCCACTTGGATGCATTCCATTCATCACTTGAAAACATCTTTTTCAAGTTTTGTGCTTGGGAAAGAAGAGATTGCAACATGAGGAGGTTTGTTGCAAATCTCGTGATGGTTGGCCTAACAACTTCTCTACCTTTTGTGTTTTTCCTCATTAGGTTGAATACCCATGAGTGATTGTAGATGTATTTTGTGATGCTTTTGGCATGCTCTACAATGTTCTTGATCAAATCTTGTTTTCCTATATCCTCAAACATGAGGTCTATGCAATGTGCAACACATGGAGTCCAAAATATTGTTTTAGGTTTAGTCTCTAACATCTTACTGGCAAGAACATAGTTAGAGGCATTATCTGTGATGATTTGTACACCATTTTCCACCCCCACCTCTCAACAACCTCATCCAAAACCGAAACAAAAAATTTGCATCTTTCACCCTATTAGATACATCAACTGATTTCAAAAACATCATTCCTTTTGGAAAAGAGACAAGAAAATTTATTATGGTGCGGTTCTTGCCATCACTCCACCCATTTGACATAAGAGTACATCCCTTTGGCCCATAATAATTTACAACTCTTCAAATATTCATCCATGGACCCAACTTTTTTCTCGCCAAAGAGATCCTCTCAATTCATGCATAATTAGGGCCTTTGAAGCCCTTACCAAAGCAACAACATGGAATCAAACATAGGCTGGTAATAAGGTGAGCGGGCAGCGTTGAATGGGATATCTGCATCATACCACCATCTAACAATGCATTCGAAAGCAGATTCTTTATATTGCTTCTTCCAATGGTTATCTAAGGTGGGCTGATTTTCTTTTGGCATGGAGGCACTAGCAGGTGTGGAGGAAGATGGAAAAAAACATTGGATGTTTCTTTCTTTATGGAGGCCGATTTTCATGACTATGAGTGGATGTGGGAGGCATATCTTGAAAAGGGTCTCTAGCATGGACGGAGGGTCGAGCAAGATCGTTGACACTTGTTTGGGCCATGGCATGGTTTCTCCTCCTGTTTGACATCTATCTCTTTTTGCCTAGCCTTCTTTTCTTTATGTTTCTCAAGTAACTTTATCATTTCCAATCTAATGGCATCAATATCCGATGCATCACATGGGGAAACTTGGCCTCTTTGACCATCCAAGTGTTGTTTCAACCTATAATGCTCTCGCCTTGATGCGTTTCTTACAATATTTACAAAATACTTGATTATCAACTATGTTAGCATGGTTCCATGTAGGGTCTTTAACTCGGGGGGTCTTTGCAAATGCAAAGAAATTTGAAAATGCAAATATAGAAACTCCAAGAAAGAAAATATATTTTTGATTTCCTATGTAGTAAGATTTAAAAATAGGGGCAAGTTTAAAACTTAACATACCTTTTAATGTGCACACAAATGCGGTCAAGAAACACTCCAAGATTGTATATGGGCTGCACCCTCCAAATGTAGATGTCAAGACCACCACAAAGAGCCCACAAGCAATGCCAAACAAACCCTAAGCTCACTCCAAATCAACACTCTTCAATGCTGCTCCAAGCCTCCAAATCCTTACAAATGAGAGAGGTGGTTGCAGATAGAAATGAGGAAGTGTCTATATGGATGCTAATATCACCACAAAGAGACCACAAGCAAGGGCAAACAAGCTCCAACTTCCAAGCTCACTCCAAAACTAAACTCTTCAATGTTATACTCCAAATTCTTTTGCTCTTAAATGCTCATAAATGCTCAATGAGAGAGGTGTGAGGTGAATGGGGGCTCTGTATAGTAATAAATTCGGGTTTAGGTTTAATTAAAAGCTGAAATTTTAATTAAAAAATTGAAATTTAATGTTTTGCGCCATATTTTGGCGACTGATTCTAGCTGGGCCGATTTAGGTTGAAACTGGACTTGTTTGATCGGTTCGGTACCAAATTGGTTGAACGATCCGATTTTTGATCCGGTTTGGGGCACAAAAGGTCGAAATGGCCTGTTCCGGTTTTGGTTCAACCAGTTTTAAAAACACCGGTTTGTATTTCATTGAATTCTGTTACGCACACTTTTTAGAATGTTCGGTTTGCACTTGATATAAACAAAAATCTTCTTTCCATAAGTGAAAAATTGCAAATCCTAACCTTTGTGTGGAGTTTAAAGAAAACAAATGCATGGTTCGTAATCTTCATGATCAGAGAGTCATTGCTGTTGGTCTTGGTAACAAGAGATTGTATGAGTTGATTGATCCTAAAACAACAAATGAGCATGCACTAGTAGTGGTTGATAGCACCAATGATCTTTGGCATAAGAGGTATGGTCACCTCGGTTATCAACATTTGCATACATTAAGTCACACTAACATGGTGAATGGAATGTTTTCTATGTAAAAGAATTAGACGATATATTCGGGATGCCGGATAAATAAGCAAATTTCACATTCATTTGACATTGGTAAGACACAAGAGAGCTAAGAATGCATTGGATTTGGTACATGTGGGTTTGCATGGTCCAATGCAGACACCTTCCATATTTGGAGCATTGTATTATTTGTTCTTTAGTAGATGACTTCTCTAGGAAAATGTGGGTGTGTTTTTGCATAGAAAGTTGGAATTTTTCTCAAACTTTGTTGTTTGGAAAGCTATGGTAGAGAAATAGGGAGGGAAAAATATAAAAGCTCTCGAGATCTCGTGAATGAAGAAGAGTTTGTCTCTGACAAATTCAAGGAATTCTACAAGAAAGAAGGTATTACATGTTCTACATAATGTGAATGATGTCATGGCTAGGCGAGAACAAGATAGTTATGGAGATGGCACATTGTATGGTGAATAGCCGAATGTATCTTATCGGTGGGCGAAGCTGTAAACACAACAATGTATGTTCTCAATCGAAGTCGGAGCAAAGCCTTGAAGAATGTAACACCGGAAGAAGCATGATCGGTAAAACCCTTAATTTAAGTAATTTTTCGTATTTTTAGGTCTAGTGCTTCTATATTGGGCAAAGTATATATGTTTGTTGGCTATTGTGAGCAAAAGAATGCATACAAGTTAATAAATGTCTCTACATACAAAATTGTGGCGAGTAGGGATATTGTTGTAGATGAGAAAGGACCATTCTTTTCTGATAATGGTAAATCTCTGAAAGTATTGTAGTGATTTCTGTTGACAATGTTTTTGGAACAAGTTTTGGTACAAGTATTAAACAAGATTCAAAGTTGAAAGCACCAGAGGCTATGCATGTTCTAAGGAGGAATCTAGCACTGAAGAAAGCCAACACAAAAGGCCTAAGTGGTATTATACCACAATGAGTGATGTGCGAAAAGATGAATTGACTTTTTTATTGGAAGTGCTTCAAGGTCAGGAAAACAAAAGTGCAAGGTGAAGAGTGGGTAAATTTTGCTCGTACTGCTCTAAAGGTATTGAAACCAGGCATCATTTCAAGGACCAAAGTCAAATCCAAATGGAAGTTTTTCATGAAGGTTGGTGAAAGAAGGGGCATACAACAAAAGCACACGAGTGTTGTGAACAGTAAATGTCCCAAAAATATTCAACAGAAAGTAGTAGGCATTGGGTCTTCAACAACTCAACGCAAAAATATCTTTTAGGATATATGGCTATGTTGTTTAGTCTTGATGTATATTCTTAACTTTTTGTTGGAACTGATCACTCTAACAAATAGGTGAAGCATGTCACATTCAAGACATGACAACACTTCAATGAAACAACAGAATCCAATGATCTCTGTATTCAACACCATTTCCTACTCTACTTGGCAATTGCAGCAGCTAATTACCCATGTACTTCGGTAAGATGGATTGGTGACAATAGGGACATTTGGATACATTTGTTGTACTGACAACGAGACTACATTTTGGCTAAGTTCATGCATGGACTTGATCATTTTTGTAATGATGACTAAAACATTTTATTTAGTCATTAAGGGAGCGTGTTAAAATATTTATTTTATGTTTGTAACATGTAATGTATTGTTACAATAGTTTTATTGTTGAGTGTACTTGCTAAATAGGTGGATACGGGGTAAGCTTATTTAAGCAACCTGTTTAATTTGGTTATGGCAACCTTCCAGGTTTATAGGTGTTGTAATTGTTATTTATATGGCTACTTTCAATAATATGTTTACGGCTTGCAGCTTCTCCATTAATCTTTTATTTAGGACTGCCCTCAAAGGCACCACCTGAATTTAGTTTAGCCAAATTCTTGTCTCATGCATACCACCTTGGGTCACCTAAACCTTTTCCTCATAACTTTCCCCTTATTTGGGAAGTAGTTATGTGATTTTTCGTAACTATATGTTTCTAAATTATGCTCACAAGGTTTATTTTGATCTTGCCATATATAAATTCCTCCTAGTATCCTTATACTTTCACTCCACTTATTTTAGTTTTACATGAGGAATACTACTTGGAGATATGATTCTTTTGAATTGGTTTTTAACTGATTAGGAGGTGATAGCAGATGGTCCATTTTACCAACATCAAAGGAAGAGCTTGCCGACTTCTTCGCCCGAACTGTTCAGCATGGGTATGTAGTTTATTTTTATATGGTTTGAGTGATAAAAAAACATACACAAGGGTTTTGAGAATTTAAAATTTAAATCTGGGTAACTAGATATTTTCTTTCAGTTTAATCTCCACATATGCATTTTAGTAAATTCATGTGATGGCAAGATGAGGTTTGCTCGAATGATCATTTGGGTTCTTGATATTCATGTTTATACTTCAGAGATGAGGGTATTGTTGTGAAGGACCTTAGTTCTCAATGGTGCCCTGATAATCGTGATGGTCGTTGGTGCAAGATCAAGCCGGATTATATTTCAATGGGCAATGATCTTGATCTTCTGATTATTGGTAAGTTTATATTTACATCAATGACTGCATCGTGTTCTTGCTCAAAAGTTGTTAAGATTGGATATAAGATTTGATATTTGGGCATAAATTTTCTCAATGATTTTTCACAATTATTTAATAGCATTTATTTTTTCTGTCTGTTCTGTGTTTTATTTTTAGAGAAAAACTCGATTTATATTATAATTTTGGGTCTAAGCTCAATATTACATGAAGAAAGGCTTATGCAAATAATCTTGAGGAGAAGACTGATACATACTATCAAAGCTAATAAAAATATGACGTTTAAAACATAAAACCAATATAGTTCCATGTTGTTCCATAGAGGCCACAACCTATTTACAAAAGTGAAGACATAAAATATCATTTAGACCTTACCTCATGGTGTGGTATATTTATGTAGGTCTACCTTTATGTATAATAGTCTGACATGAAGCAACCATCCAAGGTTAGGTCATTCACATATTATTAAATAGATAGGGGTTGCGCCCATCTATCATTTCATTACTAAAAGTGCTAAAGTGATAATTGGCACATTATGTACACTATCCATATCTTATGTTTGTCTCTCTATTGTTGCATATTGATGTATACACTTATGAAGTCAATGCTATGGAATGCAAACATAGTACATTAACTGTCACGTCTTAATCACAATTGTCTCGGAAGGATTTAAGTAGATCTTGTGAAAATAGGGAACTTGTTTTGACATGGTATCCAAGCCTAGTGGTAATTCCTAAGGCATTAAAAGGCAAAGGTTTTACTAAATAATTTATCAGGTTTGTTCCATGTCAGTAGTAGAGAATGTCAAGATGATCTTGTGGTTTGAGTGGTGACTGCTAACTCTTCATGCGTTGTGAGTAAATTGAAGAATTAGAGTTTTCACAAAACCCTAATACTACGAGTTGAAGGTCGAATGTTACAAAGGTGTTTGCATTTCTGAAAATTTCTCAAAATTTCTTCAAGGAGTGTTGTTAATGTAGTGCACATACTCATGCTTTTGACTATTGACAATTTACAAATAGTGAGCTGTTTATGATGATGGTCTTATATGATGAGATGGATCATTTGGAGATTGACGATACACACGTGAGAGTTGGATGAGATTGGAGCTTGTTTGTGTGGAGCCTTATTGAAGGCTCTCATGTTAGAGGGGAAGTCGTCCCTCTTCTTTGAACATTCATATCTTTTATTTTTCTAATGCCCTCATTTTTATTGTGTTGACCCCTTGTTTTGGCATGATGGGGTCATTCTACTTGCTTGGTGTGGGAGTAGAAAACTTGTAATATATAAATGTTAGTGTGAAGTGTGTCTCATATGTTTTCAGATACACTAATCAATTCTAGAAGATTTTCTTTTCCAACCTTGTTTTTGCTTTACAGATAACTCATTTAATTAGGGTATTGTCCTTGGATGCTTTGTGGATGATATTGTCATCCTTGGTTAGTTGTGGATGAATATAATTACTTGATATGATGTGCCAAGACTTGCATCCATCTTGGCACACTCTGATGCTTTGGGACACACTCTTGAATTGAGCTGTCATCTGTTGATTAATTTGTAATATGAATGCTGCAAAACTATCCTTTCTTGCTTTGTGGAGTCTTGATGTTTGATATAGAGTTCTCGTCCTTGTTATGTGGATAGCCTTGCTACTTCACTGCCATCCTTAGGATTTTTTGATGACATTTGGAGGAAATATCCTTAGATGTTTTGTGGATGCTTTCAGGTTTGGATTATCTAGAGCAGATGCGATTGATATTTGGAAGTAATACCACAATCTTGGCTTCAATATAATGTTGCTGGTGCGAGATCCACATATCATGTCACTTTTGATGGGACCATTGCATTCCTCTAAAAAAATGCAATTCCTAGAGAATGTCTCTCAATTATGAGTACACATGACAAAGTTATAACCTATGCAAGCCTTGGGTCTTTGACAATGTGTCACTGTTGTAGGACAATAAATTGATCTCCAACATGGTCATCTCAATTGTTTGAAACATTGTCCTTTTCTCAAAATTCTGTAAAATCATCCCTAGAATGGTGTTGCTTGTGAGATGCCACATAATTGAATTGAACATGCTAGATCAAATTATTTCTCCACAAATTCTCTTACATCAAAATAGGATTTTGGTTTTGTTGGTGTATGAAAATACACATCGTTTTATTACCTAGGTTTAATTTGATTTACCTAGGTATGCGCATTAATTTATTTTGTGCGATTAATAATTACACCGAGAGGTGTTCCTACAGTGGTAGACAAGGAGTGTAATGGCGTGCGTTGATTGAAAAAACTTTTTATTTTCCGTTAAACAATTTATTTTTTAATGTCGACTCAATGTTTACTAAATAAAATAAATATATGATTATGTATTTATACACGGAAATGAAAGTTATTTTAAAAATGTGAAAGATAACAAGTGTGAATCGGTAAATAATTGTGCGGGGATATTATTGCGGAAGTAAATTCAAGATAAATAGATATTAATATTTATTGAAAAAGATAATTACTCGGAGTAAATAATAAGTGTGGTAAGTAACTATAAGGGATATTAATTTTTATTGAAAAAGATAATTATTGCGAGTAAATAATAAGTGTGAATCGGTAAGTAACTATAATATTATTATATTGATCTATATTATTTTTAGTTTTTAGTTTTTTACTAGATCTATATTTTTAGTTTTTAAATGTATTTTTACTTTTAGATGTATTTTTACTTTTAGGTTAGTTTTATTTTAGTTTTTACTTTTAAATGTATTTTTACTTTTATATTAGTTTTATTTTAGTTTTTACTTTTAGATGTGTTTTATAAATAAAACATATAAATAAATGTTTTATATTTGTAATTAAAATTTAATAAATACAATTCTATATTTAAAAATAAATACAAAATATATTTAGTTCATAACAAACATTAAAAATATTAAATAAAAACTAATATTTGAATTAATTAATTAAATAAACTAGCATAGATATCACAAGTTTGGATCAGATTTACAGAAATGTAATAGAGCGAGTAATAATCTTTGTTAATTCATTATTAAAATCAAGTACATATATAGGAGAGGCAACTCCTATTTTCATGGAAGTTTGTCCAACAACTCTCCCCACAATTCTCTCCACAAACTCCTATATATGTGAGTCAATAAAACAACTCACAACAACTCTAACCATTACATAATATGTGAGATTATATCTCACAACAAACAATCTAAATATAAACCTTACAATAATTCATGTGAGCAATAATAATATTCCTAACATTCCCCCTAGTGTGAACATGGGAGAAAAACAATCGCACTTTTACGTAGCTTGCCGCCCATGCGTGCTCATGATCTTGGCTCTCCGATGGTTTTGAAAAGGCTGACCAACAACCTCGATATGAACCCCTGTTCATCTGAAATGAACCCTTGTTCAATGTACAAACCCCTGTTCGACAAAAATGGACCCTGTCCACCAAAAAAGGAACTTGTTCTAGGTATGAGCCCTGCTCATCCTCTTCAAGAAACATGATGTTGTTTTTCCTTGTGCTTTCATCTTTCCACAATATCTTCACATCAGGGAATTAACATAGGAAAAACTGCTCACTTTATTACAACAAGAACATATTGAAAATTGAATAAAAATAGGTTCACTGCAACTGAAAAAAACATGCTGAAACAAAATGCCACAACCTCGTTTTGCGGCCTCGTCGATTGCTTGGTGAGGAGAGGGCGTTGCTTTTCCTCTATCCTCCAGTTCCTCCATCCTTCGATTATGCGTCTTTGCTACCTCAGCCGGATTTGGATATGAAGCCTTGTTTCCCCATTGAGCTTATTCTTTTCTTCCCTCCCTTAATGTGAAACACTTTATTTTGTCGACGTTGGGTAACACCGAAAATGCTTCGTAAGGTAAATATATATTTTTAGCACTTTTACAACAACATGACTTTTGATAATTTGACATTGAATAAACACATATTGACTCATGAACTTGACTCCATACTACGAGTATTTTTAACATTTGACTTGATTTTGACAAAAACAATAATTGACTCAACAATATACGACTTGGTACTTTTGACGACACCCAATGAAAATTATGACTACAAACACAACCTTGATTTATAATAAACCCACACTTTGAGTATAAACTTACAAGACCATATAATAAAATTGAGACTCAAAACTATTGACGTTTTGCAATAACATTTAACTAAACATTGAAAAACTAAAGGGAAATCTATAGATTCGTTTTTATAACCACATAACAATTTATGACCTTTTGACACACAAAACAATAATATAAATAAATTAAAAAAACCCTAGAATATGGTCGATCGTTTGAAGATGGCCAAGAAGAGTTGGAGCATGCCGAAGAGATGAATGGATGCTGTGTATAACAATCCTCAAGGGTGCTCGTGGCTGGTGGTGCCTTCTACCACCGTTACAGACAATTGTATCATGAGACAAGTAGCCCAAGCTACACGCCGACAGATTGTTACAGAGGTTGCATGCAACAAAGTACACTCCTTTATTGTCTTACAAACACATTCAAATAGAAGTTTACACCATTATATGGCTTCCAGTATTTGCACTTGATAAAAAATGATGCAATTTTCCAGTCTACGCAGGCTTGCAAAAAATTGAAATAGATCTTGAGCACCTAAATGAAAATGAGTTGAATATAGTGCCACAAGTGCATGCAAACCAAGCCCGACTACCTATTCGAGACAATTTATTTACGGAGCAATGATGGTAGATCTCTGATCCGATGGTATGTCGGCGAGGAATTTGTAGTGGGCATGTTCAAACAGAGATTGGAGTGAAATACGACTAATTCACAAAGTTTCCGTGACAATCCGCCAATATGTGTGTCGAAATTAAATGAAGCTAGATATAGAAGTGTGACAACACATGTTGATATTCCAAATTGCTGAGAGACACTAATCTACACAGTTCCTCCATGTAATACAAGCTGTAACATCACCAAAAAAACTTGATTATGAAAAATGCATGGGTGCCTGAGTTAAGATCTGTAAACAGATTTGGATTGCATCTTTTCTTCACTGGAGAAATGCATGGACAAAAGGCAGAATACGTTAGATCCAAAACTGGGTCTGCTAGAATCTCAAACTGTGGCTGAGCACTGATCGTTCCAATACAATTCTTCTATTCCAATGCAAAAACGTTGAACAATGCAGGACATGAATCTCGACGCAAGGAACCTAAGTTGAGATTGTTTTGCAAAGCCAAGAATTAGAACAATTTGCAAACAGAAAAGTGATTCCGCACAGATATAGATCTCTCACAGATTGCTTTGAATAATATGTATGGTTGGTCAGGCCACCAACATCGCCCAAATCTTTCAGTGACGCCTCTCCACAGACTCTCTATAGAAAGTGTTTTATCTTTGCTGTCTCATTGACCAGGGCAATTAAACACTGAAGATGCCCCTCACAATAATCAAAACATTATAGCAAATAAAAAAAGAAAAAACTTCGCTCTGATACCAAATCACAGGTTTGGATCAGATTTACAGAAATGTAACAGAACATAGTAATAATCTTTGTTAATTCATTATTAAAATCAAGTACATATATAGGAGAGTCAGCTCCTATTTTAATGGAAGTTTGTCCAACAACTCTCCCCACAATTCTCTCCACAAACTCCTATATACGTGAGTTGTTAAAACAACTCACAACAACTCTAACCATTACATAATATGTGAGATTATATCTCACAACAAATAATCTAAATATAAACCTTACAATAATTCATGTGAGCAATAATAATATTCCTAACAAGATATTTTAAATACATCTATCTAAAAGACATCAAGAGATATCAATCTTGAGGTGCCTATCTAACTTATGTGAGAATTCCAATATAGGCACCTTGAGATTGATATCTCTCGGTGTCTTTTAGATAGATGTATTTAAGATATCTATGCTAGTTCTATGTAATTGTCCTTATCTTGATGAGTTAGTAGGCTAGTAGTTAGTTTTAATTAGACTTGCAGTCTCAGTTTTGTTGATAAGATTTATCTCCAGCTGAGTTAGTTGGAGCTTGTGTAAGTTTAATTTAGGTTATCTCTTCTATTTTTAGCGTGATCTCCTTGTCTCTTTCATTCCTTATTTAGCTCCACGTCCATCCCTTTTTGTTTATAAAGAGGCTATCCATTCATGTTGATAAGATTTATCTCCAGCCGAGTTAGTCTGAGCTTGTGTAAGTTTAATTTAGGTTATCTCTTTTATTTTTAGCATGATCTCCTTGTCTCTCTCATTCCTTATTTAGCTCCACGTCTATCCCTTTTTGTTTATAAAGGGGTTATCTATTCATGTTGATAAGCTTTATCTCCAGCTGAGTTAGTCTGAGCTTGTGTAAGTTTAATTTAGGTTATCTCTTCTATTTTTAGTGTGATCTTCTTGTCTCTCTCCTTCCTTATTTAGCTCCATGTCTATCCCTTTTTGTTTATAAAGAGGTTGTCTGTTGACCTCATTATGAGCAGTGCACGAATTCATCTCTCTATTCTGTCAAGATTTATTTGGGGAGATTTGTTGTATTGTAGTTTTAGCTTCTTTTATATAAATTTTATACAAGTCTATGTTATCTCCAATATCATCATAGTGCGAGCTATTG
Source organism: Taxus wallichiana var. yunnanensis (assembly GCA_018340775.1). Lineage (NCBI taxonomy): Eukaryota > Viridiplantae > Streptophyta > Pinopsida > Cupressales > Taxaceae > Taxus > Taxus wallichiana. The sequence goes on from CM031238.1 coordinate 348,748,930, forward strand.
TTTGGTTCTTACATTGCTGGACCTTGTTAGGATTTTCAACAACATCATGATGTATGATTTTTTCCCTTGACTTCTCTGATGCAGATCATCTCTTTTTTAAGTGAATAAATGTCTCATTTTTAGGGGTTAATATCAAAGAAAGCATTTGTCAATTCCACCCCTTTTGGTATTAATATTAAAAATGTTTTGTCAAATCTAAGGGTTGTGAAATTAAGTTATGCATCCTAAAACGTGAATTTTGATTTATTTCTGCAATGGTTTCTACTTTCTTTGCAGAATTAGTTGAAGAATTTGTTGCCACTTATCATCCCAAAATATTAATTCTAATGTGAATCCCAAAATATGTGACCATATTTTGTGGGATCCACTTCCACCGTAAATATCTATATCATGAGGGAATCTGAAGATGGTCTTGTTTCATGACATATTGCAGTTCATCTATTTTTGGACTGAGTCGAGTGTCCTTTTGTTTAAATTCTTTAAGTCTTGTGTTTGGGCGATATTATTGAAGAAACTACTTGTCGGTTAAATTTCATTTCTTGATTAATAGTAAAACCTAGGTTGTCAAATCTGAAGATTGTGGAATTATAGACAATCATGTACCCTGTAAGATGCACTGATTTTTGTTGTGGTTTCCACTTTGGGTGCTAAATTAGTTGGGACAGTTTCTTCCATTCATCCTCCGAGAAGATTAATTCCAAAGAGAATTCCAAGATATCAGACTATATCATTTTGGAGCAACTTCCATTTGGGATAAACTGATTTGGTACAAACATAGAATCAAATAACCAAAATTCAGTTTCAAGATCGAGCCTAGTCTTTTGAAGCAGCACAAAATATCTCTACACAATCTAAGGTGCATGCCATAGATTGATGTCTTAACACAAAACCTCAATAAAATTTCTCTGGTTGTGTTTTGATCTCCTTAATTTGCTAAAAAGATCAACTCAAATGGAAAATTGTTTTCTTTCCTAAAAAAATAATGAATGATCCAAGTAATAAACCAAGACATAGTTATAGGAGGATGGAATATTATTTTTCAATTTCTGGACAAATGATGAGGAATTTTAACATCAAGGAAGCGACCCAAAGCAACATACTTGCTCTTGTTTCAACATCGTGTGACATAAAACAATATAGTTTTTCTTGTTTTGTCTAGATGGCCGTTTTCATATGAAGTAAAAGAAATCGAAAGCTAAAGTTGTGGTAGTAGAAATCCAACAAACTAGAGAAATGTCTAAAATTTAAGAGATAAGATAAGATAAATATATTAAATGTCCAACGAATGACCACAAAAGTAGGTCAATGGGACTGCAAACATACAATGAAGGCGAGTAAGACTCCAGCCAGAGGACCAAAAGGTCCCCGAGAACAAACAGGGAAGTAAAGAAAGAAGAGAAGAACGGGCAGAGAGAGAAGCCGGAAAAGCCTGTAGACGCTCGTCGAACCTGAACCAACAAAGGAAGGAGAAGGGAAGGGAGAGGAGGCAAGACAACTCCTCAACCAGTACCCACAGCTGACGGAAAGAATCTAGTGATGTGTTGGAGCCCGGTATCTGGACCTGTGGAGGGTCTGGAGTACCGATGCCTAGAAGAAGGATGAGCTCTATGTGCTCGTCTGGTGGATCTCAAGGACCATCTGCATGGCCTCGACCTCGTATGTGATTGGATGTCCTTGGTCGTGGAACAATGCTCCGGGCCCGAACTGGTCTCGACTGGTAGTTAGGAATGGTACCACCTTGCCGCTTAGTGCCCCTCCCAGGAGAGAGCGCTGTAAAAAAGGAAGTAATCCGTGGCGTAGTCGTCTGCCTAGAGGAAGGCCGAAGGGTCTCCCTCGAAACCTAAAAGCCTCATGCAGATAAAGAGCAAGGCACCTTTGGTCATAGTATCTGAAGAACTCGACAAAGGTAGGACGCTCTCTGAACAAACAGTGGAATCTCCCTCTGATCTCGTAGTAGATGGGGCATCTGAAGATGAAGTGTTCCTCCGTTTCGATCTCCTGGAGGGAACAAAGCTGACAGATCCACTGGGAACGATCAATCTGATGATCACATTCAACCCGGAGTCTATGAGATCCAACCCTGAACTGACCTAGGGAGATGCGAAGAGCGTGCATCCAATGCCGGGAAATATACTGGGGCCGAGAGATAAGACCATTATTGACCTCCAGAAAGTGTGAAGCGTAGGACATCTTCGGATGTAACCCACCCTGGGGTTGGTCCAGGTGTACTGAATGAATTGTTTGTAGATATCATCTCTGATGATTCTGTTCAGATCCTGCTTGCTCGGAAGGAGATGAGTGGGGGTTCTCAAGGAGTAACTGTATGGTGGGAGGTGATTTGTCTGAATACCAATAGACTCAAGCAGTCGTGAAACTCCGGCATACCAACAACGGGAGCGACTGGGTGATCAGCTGAAGCAATGGCCTTCGATGAGCGGTAAGCAAGGTAGGGGTACCTGTCCCTTCCAGCGGCGGAATCAACTAGCCTTCGAATGTGATGTATGAGGGAAACAATGCCAAAAATTGCTTCCAACCTAAAGGGACGAGCACCGAACTCCGCCAGGATGATATTATGGGGAACCGTCTCCTTGCATCTGATGATATGTCTGAGAAGAAGGATCTGAACTCTCTCCACAACAGCCCAGTCGGACTCAAGGAGGGAAGGCCCCCAAACCTCCAAGCCATAAAGAACCGTGGGCCTAACAAGAGAATCCGAGAGGGATAACTTGGATGTGATGTCTTAGAAGTGATGGCGGAAGCACTGTCTCTCCAATATTGCCAGGGAGCCATAGCCCTTATTAACCCGAGGTGGAGTGTCGGTCGTAAGATGAAGCACGGTCCAGAAAAAGAGCACTCCCAAGTAAGTATAAGAGTTGGTGATCTCAAGCTCCTCACCCTTGTAGAAGAGATGAAAATCAGACGTTTTCAGGGTATTGAATATCATAACTTTGGTTTTACCCAGGTTAACTGTCAACTGCCTGTGATCACAAAAGAGGGCTAGGGCATCCAACTGTCTCTGTAAACCTTCTTCGAGAGGCAAGGACCACATCGTCTGCGAAGAGGAGAATATAGATTAGAACCTAGGTGGAGAAGACAACCATCACCTTCCTGGATGTGGTCCCTGAGAAAATCCTCCAGCTCGTCTATGTATATGTTGAACAATGTAGGAGACAAAGGGCAACCTGCTTGACCCCAATGGTACTCCTGATGAAGTCAGAAAGCCCAGTAGCAGTGCGGAGACAACCCAAAACCTCCTCATAAAGGCGCATGATGGCAGCTAAAAGAGTCTCGAAATACCAATCTCTCTGAGTCTTTGGAAGACATTCTCGCGGAGCAGTCAAGGCTTTTCAAGGTCGAAAAGCAACAAAAGACTTTGGAATAGCGATGTCGTGCTTCCTCGATAATGGCCCGAAGAGTGAGAATGTGGTCAATGGTCTAGTAGGTTGGTCGAAATCCCGCATGTCATCTAGCTCTACAGTGATTTTGGTCCAGAAACTCTGAAACTTGCATGTGAAGCATAATAACATAAAGCTTGGTGAATGTGTGACCCACCATGATTGTTCGATAGTTGTTGGGATTAGAGGTAGGACCCGACTTGTGGATGGGGTGAATAATGTGGTGGGACCAGGGCTCCGGAAAACTTGTGCAAACCACCTGGTTGAAGAGATCCACTAGTAGCTGTTGAGGATGCTAAGACCTCACTTGAAGAGTTTAGCCTAGAAACCCTTCTCATCCATTCCTTCACTGCTATTCATGATTGAGATGGCATTTTTGACATTCGTATGGGTGAAAATGTGACAATTGGATGGGGGATGCCCAAGAACATCGTAAAGAGTGGAGGTATGAACAAACATGGAGCTGGATTCAAGTCCTGAGGAAGAGGGGAGTGCCGGGGGAGAATGGTATGCCAAAAGTGCTTGGGAGAGTGTGAAAGGGACTCGTGGAGCTCTTGCCTTCGTTGGGATATGAAGATACGTTTCTTGTGGCGAGGAGGTGGCGATAGGCAGACTTGAGAGAGGGATAGGATAGGAGAGCATGGACTAAAGCAAAGCAAAGCCCCCGGTGAAGGGCTTTACAAACCTCATCATACCATTGGTTTATGGGGCAAGTTTTCTGCTATGATGGGTGAGAGTGATGCGGGGTAGGACTTCGAGGAACCTCATGGATAATGGACGAGAGAGGAGGTTGTACTTTGTGTTCGTGGGGAGCGAGGTGAACTGAAGCTTAGGGGGAAGAAGTTGACGAAGGTGGAAAGAGAAAGTCTTAGGGTCACCCTCACCAAACCTCAGAATAGTATGTGGAGGTTAGTGAGAGTGATGCGAGACACAGGGCGATCAATTTGTAAGATGAAGGAAAGGGTAGCATGATCAGCAAGGGGAATGGGGGAGACAGAAAGGTGGTGGATGTGAGGAATGTGGTTGGGGGTGGTTAGAATGTAGTCCACAACGCTAGCCCCGCCATTGTGGGGAGTACAAGTGAAGGACCTGGAGTTGGGGAAGCACGAAAGCCCATTTAGAATCAACAGCTCATGAGACTCTCCCATCTGTAAGAGATGCCGGCCATAGGATGTCAATGGTCCCGCATGGTCATTTGACTCTCTCTTAATACCGATGGAGTCGGGATCTATCTCAATAGTACAAAGCACATCACTAGTCCTGTCGTGAAGAGGGACTTGGAGGTTTTGGTTCGCGCATTGAAGTACCCAGAGACGATGACCTCCTAACTGCCGAGAACCGGGAGATACATGTGGAGGTTGAAGAAGGGATCCCCATCAGAACCATTATGAATGGCATAAGGGGAGGAAGCTGGTGGAAAGTAGCAAACCGCAATATAGAAGTCTCTAAGGTGTGGTGACGTCCGTCTGATCTTGACCCAAAAGAAGCGGGCAAACTCATCCGCCGCGACCATTGAAACACTGTTCTGGAAAGTATCTCGATCAAGCAAAGCAACCTCGCCATAACCCCCACGACCCCAGAACTCTGAGTCTCCTTCCTGCAAATAGAAATCCAGTGATACCCCGAACCTCAGGGAGAGGATGAACAGGGCTCTCATGGGTCTCTGTGACGAAAAGAATGTCCGAAAAGCCTAGAGCGTCAAAGAGAACACCTAGAGAAGACCAAAATAACCCGTTGCCATTCCAACAAGCGATGGAGATTCCCCTGCTTCATAGTCTTCCCCCACAAGACCGTCATTTGGAACCGGACCCGAGAGCCCGTTTGGGAGGGAAAGAGTCTCAAATGATAGGTCTGAGGTTACGGATTCTTGCCCACTTGCTTGCTTTCCTAGTTGCCATCACTGCTTCACGAGATTGCTTGAGTTCAACTACTTGGGCTCTGGTGAGGTCTTCGTCAAGGAAGATCTTATTGGGGAGGAAAATAGTTTGCATTTGGCCTTGAGTGCTCTAAGCCTGTGTTCGGTTGATTTAAAACGAAGGAAAAGGTAGAATCCAGACCATGCCACCATGCCTGTTAAGCTACATATGGGAGCTCCAATTGTTTCGTGAGAAAGTTAGACCCAATGGCCATCGGTTTGAGGAAGGAGGAGTGGGCAGCCCTCTCACTTTGAGGTTAAGTTCCTTGACACGACGGGTGCGTTCCTCTATAAACTTAGCGTGCACCACTTCTTCCACAACTGCAAGAGGAGGAGGAACAATGCACTTTCCCTTCACCACTTGGGCCCAGGAGTTTGTTGTTTCAGATTTTCTTGCTAGGTTTTGAATTCTTCCTGTTTGTTTTTGAGGTCCAAGAGCTCAGCTTGCAGCTGGTCATTGATAATATTGGAGGTGGAGTTGGATGTGTTATCTGCTAGTGATCTTGGTAGAGATATTATCTGCTTCAACCTTCTCCAACCGCGAGGTAAGCTCGAAAACCTCCGTGCGGAGAGCCTTATTAGAGGATTCCACTATTTCTAGTCTATGTATGAGTTACTAAATTATGCTGGGTAGACCCCCTTCAAATTGACCTTGCTCTGTCCTCCCTGCGATGTAATCTGCCTGTACAGTTGAGCTGGATGGAGACATTGTTATTGGATGGACTGCCTGTAGCGGAGATAGAGAGAGGGGATCTGGGTATCACCTAGATGATCAATTGTTTGAGTCTTTGGTGTGGGCATATAGTCAAATAGTTCACTGCGATTATAACCAGGAGTTCTAGAGTTGAAACACACCAGCGACCCAAAGCAAAGACAGGTCCACGTTCCAAAATGAGGTTGCGAGAGGGGCTACGGCGGACTCGAGTGCTAGGTTTGTGTGCACAGTGAACGAACTGAGAAGACCAACAAAATGCCAACGATTGGGTGTGCTTGATATTTGCTCGCAGGGGGACTCGTGGTTGAATTAAAGGCCACAACACTTTGTCGAGGGCAATGATGATTGTAGGGGTGAAGCTGCAACAATTAGACCAAGTAGCTCATAGTTCCCATTTTCAAAATGGAGTAGTAATATACGTTCAAAGTTGTAATGAACAAGTAGCTCCCTTGCTTCTATCACTATCTCCCGGTTTGTGCCAATTTGATGTCATTGTGGGAAGACAAAAGCTCACTTGTGGAAGATGATTCTTCACACAAGAAATGCAAATCATTACATCTTGATCCTTTTTGCATCTGTACATACATCTCATATGACGAAGTATGTAGAGTAGAGCAAAGTAGAGGAGTCTTCCATAGTCACCCCCTCCAAACAGAGATATTAGCGTACAACTTGACATCATTGCTTGCACACATGCACACATTGGGATGCAAGTTAACACTAGCAAAACTAAGATCATAATCTTCTCACGTCAAAAAGAAAAGAAGTATATAAGCTTCATATTCGAGGGAAGCTCACTCAAGATAGTTGCAGAATCAAAGTACCCAGGGCCTGAGTTCACTAACAAAATCAGTTGGGAAACATGTATACTGAAGAGAATCTAAGGATGGTGGAGAGCATTGTACCCTCTTCAAAACAAATGCAAGGATGCTGATTTGTGGGATTGGAAGACCACTAGGGTCCTGTTTGGGCTACTAGTGTTTCTAGTGGTGGCAGGGATAGTTAGGATCATTCATAATTTACTGTTAATAATAATCTTGACTAGGAAATGAAAGAGTAAAAATGTAATGTAACAGCTTGTTAATATTTGAATGTATTGAATGAATTATGCAAAATTAGAAAAGACACAATACACAACACAAATATTTATGCAGGAAATTCCTTTACAAGTAAAAAACCCCACGGAGAAATGTACTATCCATTTATTATTAAAAATAACAAGAGATAACTTACAATAGTATGGTCCATAGGACCAAGACATACAAATCCCAGTAACAATATCTTCTTGTCACTTCTATTAGAATTTCTTCACACCTCTTTTAATTTATACATGATATTGATATGATCAAGTTGATATATCTAAATTGATTATTATTATGACCCACAATGGGATCCTAAATATATAGGACAGTTGGGTATTAACCGTGAAGGGTTATACCTTTTCACTCACAACTACTTGAAGATAATTATTCGGTATTAGTTAAATATCTTTAAGAGATATTATTTTAATATAAACCTAAGTTTTATAGTATGGATATTCATATAATATTAAGGGGCCACGATAGTTGTGTATCCATAAATAATATTTGGTCCAACAAGTGGTACTCTATGGATGTGAAGTTTGGGCTAGTGGTTTGTCGGGTCTTACGTGGAGACAAAATTGAGAGAATCCAGAAATATTTAATCACGAGTACCTTATAGATTAAAGCATCAGTCCTGTACAAGATAATCCTAGCAAAAACATGTATTTTTCCACTAGAAAATGTGGTTATGATTTGTCTCCTAGGCTACATAAAGAAAGTAGAGGGCATGAAGGAGGATACGTGGCCAAAGACAGTAATAAAAGAAGAGTTGAACAAAAGAAAGAGGACATGGATGAAACAAAACAAAATATGGATGGATAAGTGGGATATTAACATACATGAATGCCCAACGACCAATCAAGAGATAAAGAATTATGTGAAGTAAAAGTTTAAACTAGGCATGTTGACAAAGCAAATAGGGAGGAAAAACAATACTACATGATCGAGTCCAACCCCACTTATGAGCATGACCAAAAAACCTACATAGGGGAAAAAATCAAATGGAGAATGAAGATGCTCATAGCTCAATTGAGAGCGGGAGAACACGAACTCCGCTGTGAGATGGGGAGGTGGAAGATCCCGAAAGAAAAGTGGGAAGAGAGGATATGTCTTTTTGCACATCGAGTATGGTTGAGACAGAACGACACTATATCATGGAGTGCTCTGCATATGATGACATTTGAGCTAGATACTTGGATGGCCTACAAGGGGTGTCTATGTCCAATATATTTGAAACAAAAAGCATTGGTAAAAACGGAGAATTTCTGACCAAGATCCACAATAGGAGAATGAATCTTCAGAGACATAGCAATGGAAGGCTTTTGAACTGGGGTCAGCTGCTAATTTCTTTTCTTTTTCATTAGCTTCTTCACTCCCTTGGTTATGCTTTTGGTTCTTGGGGTCCCATAGACTGTTTTGGTCTCATGGACGTTATTAAAATCTCTATCTATTTATCTCATTTCTCTTGCAACACATCTATACATTATAGCAGAAGGAGTCCCCACATCCATTTGGGAATACATATGTTACTGTTTTCTATATGTACACATTATCTGCCCTTTGTTATCGTGTAATCTGCAGCCATATTTTGTTCTCCATTTATTCATGGTTCATGTAATTACACTTAAGTATTAATATGCTACAGTTTTGGTTATTACTTATTTTGCTCATAGAACATGAATTCCTGAAATTTTGGACACTCAAACTGGCCTCAACTAGTTTGAGGTTGTGAGACAAATAATTTATTATGTTGTCTTTTCCGATACCTGTTCATAGGTTTTCTCTGTTGGGCACTGTTTTTAGCGGTAGCATCTGTTTTGTGGATGTGTTTGGGAAGTTATTATTTAGGGTAAGCAGATACATTCTTTCGTTTAGTTTCCATTCTTGCATCTTGATACCACCGAGCCCTTCTCGGATCGGTTCTACGGGAAAAGCTTTTTCCGTATCGGGGACGAATTTCTCAATCACTGAGGAGTGAAAACTTCGTGACTGTATCGTGTTGAAGATGGATGTGGGTGTTCATTGGGTTTACCCTTGTGGCCCAAGTCATTGGTATTAGAGCATATAGAACATATCACCTCATAGTGGTATCGTATCAACCCCCATAACCCATAAGTTCCAATTTGTGTGTAGTGGTCATAGACATGGTAACAATTTATAACCTTATGAAGAAATTTGTCCAAGTGTTAAAAGACGATGTAATGTCCCTTTTGGGCTCAAATTTGGGGAATTTGGATTTTCCCAAAACCCCAATGGAACATTGCTGGAATCTATGACAATGACATGCGAAAAGCGCGAGAAACCCATTGAAATGGTGTCCCAAAATCGCCAAAGGGGTTGCCCAAGCTGGAAATGGGTATGGAAGCCCCCAAAAATGAGCCATAGCACGGATGGAGACACTTGCTGTTCTGAAATTCTGAATATGAAGCTCACTTGTGACTCTTGGATGAAGCCACCAAAGCAACAAATGAGGGTTTTCGTCCCCAAGTGTTGTGACTATTGAGGGGTTTCATCCTCAATAGGATCCAATGAGCGGTTTCGTCCTCAAAGGTTGAAAATGTGAGCTCAATGCTCCAATTTTCAAAAGAGAAATATCAAGATTCATATGAAGACCCTTACAATGAGCCCCCATTTACCTTTATAGCCTTTTGTCTTTCTTTCCCTTGTGGAGTGCTCCATGTGGGATAATAGAAATACTTTATTTCTATTTTAACATTCACTTTTCCCACTTAAGGTGGGACAACCCCCACTTTATTACATTTTTTTTCTATTTTGAAGTTGGCGCTTTGCACTTTAGCCACCAACCTACTATTTCTAGTGCTATAATTGGCAATTTGCCTTTTTACAAAAATATTACAAAGCTGAAAATAACAAATTACAATTATAACATGAATGTACTTCCCTTATGTCTCCCTTAAAGCCCATGGGAAGTAGAAATGGGCCCAAGGTCTTCAAATCGAACTAGCTTGGAAAAGGGGACATTGCGACGCGAATAAAGCGAGTGTAATAGAGACGACATCGTAGTGATAAGAATCAAGAGTTGTAGGATGAGATTTGTGCGAAAGAGTAAACCCTTAGCGTTGTCATTAGGAAGTTAACAAACCTACAAGCTACTTGTAACTACCTTTTACTGATTTTATCTTAGAAGGATTAACTCAAACCGAGTAGAGGTGTAAACAAGCCATGAAATTTTTTTGAGAACAATTGGCACTTGAGGAAGAAACATTAATCTATTGGCAAATAGAATGCAAAGAGATGCACACAAATTTGACTCTAACATAAGATCCTGAAACTAAAATAGATGAGAGCATGATAAGCCCTTTTGACTTCCAACAACTTGATTATCCATTTGGTTTAGTTGGAAGTTTTGATCAACACGCCCAAGGATTATTTTTAAGCTTTTGAAGGAAATAGGATACAATGATGGACAAGATCTTGGAAAAGAAGGCGAAGGCATACATAATCCTCTTGAGATAGAAATGCGAGCCAAGAATGTTGTTCTTGGATTCGTGAAAAAAGCCTCCCAAAATGTCACAGATTATACTAGTGTTACGCGGGGAACGTCCTCTTGAAATCTAGAAGTCCCGGATGTTCCGGACAGCGGGATGGGGGATCCCCACGTTTCTAAAAAGGCGGGAAACAGGGGGCGTCCACGAATATCAAGGGGCGTTCCCCTTTTTGGGGACGTCGAGGATGTCTGGATGTCCCTAGGACTTTTGACGAGAGTTCTGTTGTTTTTTAAAATTTCTTTTATAATTTAAAAAAATTAATTTCTTCATTGTTTTCTCTTTAAAAATGTTTACCTATTAACCATAATCCGATTGTATTGCATTTCAAAGACATATTAAGAAACAAGAGTGATATATGAATACGAGAAATTTTCGAGCACAAATCAATTTGGACTATAACAACATGCTATGAAAACCAGCAACATACATATTAATATTAAATTTTTTATGGAAGTAACATTAGTATAGCTATATGTATGTTGCCGAGTTTTTAATATGGACGTCTGGATGTAGACTGTATGCACATGGTGGATGATATATAAATATGAATTGCTATTCATAATTTTTAAAAAATTTATTTGTATGTTTTAAATATTTTTAATTTTATTCATTATTTTAGAAGTCGTCCCTTGCCGTCTCAAAATTTTGGAAATTTTGTGCCGTCTCGAAACTTTGTCCCAGTGTGCCGCTGTCCCAGAGTCTTAGGTAATATTGGATTATACCGTCATTGAAGCAACAACTTAAGCAAGTGTATTAAACACACCCCCATCTATTAATGTCCTCCACATTTACAAAATGATGAAGAATATCATTCTTTAGGGAATTGGAATAGAGCAACATAGTGGCTTTGTTTGTGTCCGAATGTTTGATTCCATGTGATTGGAAAAAATAAGAAATATATAATAGAATTGTGGTAGTCGAGATACAAGAGGAGAAATGCCCAAAATCTAGGATAATTATGAAGAGTGTATTGGAAAGGTGTTGCAATTGCATTGCCCACATAGTTCCCATTATAGTATTGGGTTAATGATCCAAAGTAAATAATGTTTGTTACTTTGTTGTTAGTTTAGTCTTGAATAAATGTGTTGGGCATGCATCTCGTGAGAGACATCCCCTTTATGTTAGCATAAGTAATAATGGTAATCATCGATGAGCTATAGGTTATTAGAGAGGTTATGGCCGGGGTGAGTAACTTGTTGGTTGATAGATGTTGGGTCCCGTATACAAACCAACCTCGTAAAGCCTATTTAACCCTATTACAAGAAAATGTAAATTAATGCAGATATATTGTCATATTGCAAGCTTTTGTGTATTTAGAAAAATCTAGTTGCTCTCTTCCATATTGACTTCAAAGTGTTAAAAGCTATCAACGGTATTTGAGCCAAAGGTGGTAAAATGAATCCTTGAAGAAGAGCCATGGAGCATGTTGAATAGTGGGCTCCGTGAGAAGTGTGAACTTTGTGAAGATAATCATGAGAGTAAGAAATTTCCTTTTCCATAATTCAATGGTTTCACATACATTTTTATTTTGAATAGATGATTCATATATTAACTATGTTGTCGTGAAATGGTATGGGTACACGCTGATTTTCAAAAAAACTTTGGGTACAAAATTTTACGGAAACGTCCGTACATTATATACATTATATACATATACATATACATATACACAGTACTCATTTTCAAAATTTTAGTCCATGAACCATAAGAGATAAAACACAAAAAATATTTTGTATTCATTGAAGTTCAAAAGATTCATCATTCAACATGGTTACAATTTCAATGTTTCATATATACATGATTATAATCTAGATTCTAGAATATATCATCTTCAAGTTGCTCCTTGATGTCTCTTTGCTCTTCACAATGCTAAATGTTAGTTTAATAAAAATTGAATTCAGCAAGAGAAAAAAATGAGTGTGATTTAGAATGGACCAAATCATTATATAGCTTTTAGGAAGTGTCTTTAGGAAGGTTGGGTGGGTAGATTAGGTTCAGAAGCATTAAATGCTAAAAAATAGGTGCTTTTGTTTTTGGCTTCTAAAGTATGGAAACACCACAAAAACGTCTTGGAAACATCGAGACACGTTTGAAACGTCCCAGGCGTTCCGGGATGCTTCCATGGCGTTTCCATCACTGGAAACGTTTCTAAGTGGGTATGGGGGTGGGGGCGTTTCCATACATCATAGTATATTAACAAGAAAATATTTACAACAAAGGGTTGTACGAGAATGAATTTTATAGCGGTATGTACAATAAAATTACTATTTAGTTTCTAAAGAAACAAGGACATCAATGAAATGTAAATAATCCCTAGCTTAAAACTTTTTAGCTTCCCAAAGTAAAAGAAATTCTTTTGCAAGTAATTGCATTCAAATTTCACTTCTCCAAGTGTGACAAAAATCATCTAAATTGCATACCTCATCCTTGAAGACATAATTGCATTTAAGTTTCCAGTTAATGAACAAGGCTAAAACTCGACGCAATACCAAATACTCCTAAAAGGAGCATGTACAAGAGTATTGAAATCACACAACAAAACTGCCCACCAATGAAGAGGTCCTTGAAAAAAGCTATTGGACTGGATTGCACAAGCTTCCAACAAGATCTTGCAAAAGGAAAGTCCCACAAAAGGTGCTTAACAATTTCCGATGTAGAGCGATGAAAACGTAGACCATTGATAAGACCGCTCTTAGATAAATGAGCCTTTGTAGGAAGCCCTTGATATATTGCCAACCAAGCAAAAACATTCAGCTTGTATGAAACTCTTATTGTCCACACATTATGAAGTCTACAAATCCGCAAGGCTCCTGCATCAATGGCAATCCATTTAGTACTGGGAATTGGTGCAAGTGTTCGTTTTTGATGTAGCAAATGATAAAATTAATGCGTGTCATATTGAGATATGAAATGTACAAAAGTCCATTGCCAATCTTGCTAAATGGGATCTTTCATCACTAGGTTCAACTTATTTCCTCTCGAGGAAATAAGTTTTTGCATTTTTTTTTAATGGAAGATCGGTTTGCATACGATAATGCAAACTCGTGGGATAATGACTTCCATTCATTCCAGTTACATGCATTGGCATCTCACAAATCACTCTATAAGAAAATTCCTTTCTTGTTAAGTCTGTGTGCCTGAAAATGTGAGATATTGGCAAATAGACATATCTTGTAATTTCCTGTCATGTCCCCTTTTCCTAATTAATCTAATCAGAGGACCTGTAACCTATTCATTACTTCTCGTAGGCTAAGGGATAAAGTTAGGGAAATTATTTAATAATAATATCTTAAGTCGTCCTAAGTCATTTTAATTTTTATAACATGGTAAAAGGACACTTATGTATTATTATTATAAAGGTGGCCCAAAAAGTAATATTTTATTTAAGTGTTTTGAATGCTTTTAGGGTTGGAATTAAAAGGATTATTATAAAAGTAGAAGCTGGGCTCAAAAGGAAGGATTATTAACCATTGTCTATTGAAATCAAACCCCTTTTTCAGAGTGTGAGCACTTGTGCCGGATTGGAGGACGATATCCTTCTTGTCCATTTGTGGTGATTCCATCTAGGGATCACAATTGTGCCAAAAGATTGAAGTTTATTCCAAATTCTGTTTGCTACAATGCTGCTACAGTACTTCCGTACCGCTGCTATAGTTCTTCTGTATGGCTGATACAGTACTTGCATACTGCTTCTACATTGTCGCTACAGTGATGCTACACGACCCGTCATTATGATAAGTATTTATTTCAGTTTGGTATAATTTTAGCTTGGTTTGCAAGGAAAGATTGTTAGTGCGAATATTCAAAATTTGTGTGTGCAGCCACTCATTGATGTATAACTATAAAGGAGTTCACTGTCCTATATTTCTGTGTATTGCTATTTCAGATATTAGTCAAATGTGTGTTGAGATTTTCAATAAAATACTGTCATTTGAGGTGCAGTCATAACATTATAACAGCAATGAATGTATTCAGCATTATGTGTTAGGGTTCCATAGTTTTCATTTTGTTTTGAGCGCAGCAATAGTGCATGTATGCCAATTGTTTGTGGAAATGCCAATGAATGGTTCATGTTTGCCAATTGTTTGTGAATATGTCAATGAATACTTGTAATAGTTACAGCTGTTCCTAAGTATAGAAATCAGAGAAATTTGCATAGATTATTAGTTTATTTTGAAAGGTACATATAGTGGTATCAGAGTGAGGTTCTTGCCAGCCTACAGGAAAAGTTAATTCAGTGATGTCTTATGCAAGCTAGTGGGAGAGAAATCAGGTATTATCAAAGAAAAGAAGGGCCCAGTCTCCAGAAATAAAATAAGTCATGGAAGATAGGGAAAAGAGAGATGAAATGAATTCTTTGCAAGAAACTATCAGTCGGAGTCAAAGGGATTTGGAAAGAACAATCCAAATGACATTGAGAGAATCCATGGTAGGGTTAGTACAAGCTCTGCAAAATATTAATCAGAATAAGGAAAATCAAGGAGAAGGAAGCTCTTCAGCTAATGAGCGGGCCTCTATGAATCCCCCTTCAAAGACTTTTTGAGCAAAATTTCTGCAAAAGAACACCTAGAAGAGGTAGAGCCCCAACATCACATAGGTAATGATTTTGTAGCATATCATGCGGAATATGAAGGACTCAGCCTTGTAGTACAACAAGCATTGATTTTCTGAGAGTTTTGTGATCTAAGAATGAAGAATAGTACAGGGAGGGGAAAATTCAACATGATCAGCCCCATAAAGATATCTAACAACGTTTGGGTAAGATTACAATAATTACATGATGGGATCTAATAATTTTTGCCAAGTCTGAGTTGCAGAAATTGGACACCTACTTATCATTGAATCCAATGTATGAAGAGGAGGCAATCAAATTTGTTACCCTTCATTTGGAAGGAGTGGCACATGAGTGGTGGTATCATGGTATGGTCACCCAAGGGCACAATTCCATTACCACATTGGAAGAATTCAACCAAAGGTTGATTGAAATATTTGACAGAATAGATCCAGAGATCCATTTCAAAGAGTTAGCTCAGCTCAAACAATATGGGACAGTGGACAACTATATTGTTGAATTCCAAAGATTATCAGTAATGGTTCCTGATGTGACTGAAAGGAGACTTATTGTTCTATTTGTAGAGGGACTAATGGAACCACTCAAGGGTTTGGTAAAAGTGTTTGATCCTCTATCTTTGCAAGAAGCTATTAAGAGGGATTTGAACGTAGAAGCACCCAAGCTTAAATATTTTACAAAGACACCACCTATTGGGCAACAAAAGACTTCACCTTTTGGGAAAAAAAACATCACCTTTTGGGCAGCAAAAGAAAGCATTTCAGCAAGGAGTTTCTTGGCAGAAAGAGCTACCACCGAAACCAAGGAGGTAGAGACCAGAAATGAGCTTAGGAGAAAGAAATTGTGTTTTACTTGCAAGGACCCATGAGAGCCTAGACACAAATGTCTTGAGCGAGGAGTGCATTACATAGAAGTGATATCAGATGCAAAATCAGAATGCGAGGAACCGAAATCAGAAATTGAAGAGAAAAAACTAGAACTTGAAAGAAAGGAAGAAGAGGATATTTCAGGAGGCACCCTTGCTACACTTTTTGGTGCTCCTAGATATCACCCTTTCAAAGTTTGTGGAGTTTTGCATGGGCACAAAATCACAGTGCTAATTGATAGTGGGGCAACCCACAACTTTATAGATGAAGGGTTGGTAGCAAAGAGTTTTGAAGATAGAGGATTTGATGGGTTCAATGTTATTGTGGCTGATGGCTATACTATCCCTTGCACCAAGAGAATTCAATAGTTGGATATCACACTTGGCAGGCATAGGGTGCGTGATGACTTCTATGTTGTGGGCATAGGAGAGATAGATATGGTATTAGGGGTGCAATGGTTACATTCCCTTGGGAAAGTCACTCAGAATTATCGAACCATGGGGCTGAATTTCAAATTAGATGGGAAAGAAGTGGTGTTTCAAGACATTTCCAATGGAGCACCTAGAGTTGTCACAACCAATAGGATGGACAAATCAATTTGTAGAGGATAAGTAGCTCGACAACCCATTGTTTGGTGAGAACCATAGCTTCACCCACAAATAAGAAATCGTATCATGTGGATATCCAGTCTATTCTAGACAAGCATGGCATTGTATTCAGTGGTTTACCTCCGGGATTGCCTCCCGATAGAGGATTTAGACATATAATAGAATTAGAGCCAGGTTCTAACTCCGTGATGATTACACCCTATCGCCATCCAAGAGGGTATAAAGAAGAAATTGAAAATGCTATCAAGGAGCTTTTGGATTGGGCCACATCGGCCTAGTTCTAGTCTCTTTGCATCATCGGTAGTCCTTGTGAAGAAGGATGGTGCCGTGTGGATGTGTATTGACTATAAATATTTGAACAAGAAGACCATAAAAAACAGGTATCCCTTTCCTAGGATTGATGAATTAATTGACGAGTTGCACGGAGTTGCATATTTTTCAAGGACTGATTTGAGATTAGGATAGCATCAAATTCATCTAAGGGATGGGGATGTCTAGAAAACAACTTTTAGATGGCACTTTGAATTCTTGGTCATGCCTTTC
Source organism: Taxus wallichiana var. yunnanensis (assembly GCA_018340775.1). Taxonomy (NCBI): domain Eukaryota; kingdom Viridiplantae; phylum Streptophyta; class Pinopsida; order Cupressales; family Taxaceae; genus Taxus; species Taxus wallichiana. The sequence goes on from CM031238.1 coordinate 348,766,133, forward strand.
GGCTTGACCAATGCTCCAACCACTTTCCAAATCGTGTATGAATCATGTTTTCGATAAGTAGTTGAGAAAATTTGTTTGTCTTTTTGATAAAAAATTGATTTATAACAAGACTTGGGAAGATCATTTGAGGCATTTGGATACAATTCTAGAAATTTTAGAACATCAAACTCTCTTTGCCAAGGAGTCTAAATGCGAGTTTGGGATGACTGAAATTTTGTACTTGAGGGCATGTCATTAATGCTCAAGGAGTTCAGGTGGATCAAAAAAAGATCCAAGCTATTTTGGATTGGCCTCCTACTACCACATTGACATAGTTGAGAGGTTTCCTTGGCCTCTGCAGTTATTACATGAGGTTTGTTAAGGGCTTCTCACAATTGGCAGTTCCATTAACAAAACTAACGAAGAAGGGAGCTTTCAGCTGGTCATAATGAACACAACGAGCTTTTGACAAGCTCAAGGAGGTAATGAGTTCATGTTTTGTCTTAGCTGTTCCGGATTTTTCACTTCCATTTGTATTAGAGTGTGATGCATCAGGAGAAGGAATTGGGGTAGTTTTAATGTAGCAAGGGTATCCCATAGCTTTTGAGAGCCAAAAACTCAAAGAGACAAAAAGGATTCTCAATCTATGACAAGGAGATGTTGGCCATAATGCATGCTTTGGCCAAATTCCGGCAATACATAATGTGTGGCAGATTCGTGGTTAAGATAGATCATAATAGCCTGAAATTCTTCCTCAGCCAAAGAGATTTGAGTGATAGGTAGTCGAAATGGGTGAGTATGCTTCGTATGCTTCCGACTTATGATTTTGATATAGAGCATGTTAAGGGTAAAAATAATGTTGTAGCTGATGCCTTATCTAGAAAACCTACTCTATGCTTAATATCTGAAATCTCTGCTGATTGGATCACTACTATCATAGGAAAGTATGCAAAGAATGTTTTTACCATTGATATCCTTGAGGACAAAATACAAGATGATAGGGATAAGGAGAAAAAATGACCTCATCCTTTACAAGGATAGAATTTATCTCGTCCCAGAATCAAAAGTGAAAATAAAGTCTTGAGAGCAGTACATGATACACCATTGGCTGGTCACCCAGGGTATTTCAAGACTTATAAGCAAATTAGGGAGAGATTTTCCTGGATAGGCCTCAAGGGCAAGGTTCTCCAATACATCGAGAGTGTATTGTCTGCTAGTAGAACAAAACAAAACAAGTATTTCTAGCAGGTTTGTTGCAGCCCTTACCAATTCCAAATCAAAAATGGGAGAGCATCTCTATGGATTTCATTACTTGGGCTTCCCAAAGTTCAAGGCAAGAGTTGTATATATGTTGTAGTTGACATGCTTGCTAAATATGCCCCCTTTTTTGCTTTTACATCCGAGTTTAAGGCACCACAAGTTCTTGAATTGTTTTTCAAAGAGATATTTAGGCTTCATGGGTTGCCTCAGAACATAGAAAGCGATAGGGACAACAAGTTTCATAGTTTATTTTGGCAGGAGCTCTTTCGTTTGACAGGAACTGAGTTGACTCCTAGTACCAATTATCACCCTCAAATAGATGGGTAAACAAAGATCGTGAATAAGTGAATTGAGGGATATTTGAGGAACTATGTAGCAGGGCAGCAAACAACTTGGATCAAATGGCTTTATATGGGGAGCATTGCTACAACACCTCACACCATATGTCAATTGGTATGACTCCTTTCAAAGCCTTGTATGGTTATGATGCTCTTTCTTTTGTGGACTTGGTCATCGTAGATAGTAGAGTGCCAGGGGAAAGAGATTTGATCACGCAAAGTCCTGAAATATTGGAGTCACTCAAATAAAACCTCCAATGGGCATAGAATCAGCAGAAGTTATATGTAGACCAGCACCGCATTGAGAGAACTTGAGGTTGGAGACATGATCTTCTTGAGATTGCAGCCCTATAGACGGTCCTCTCTCAAGAAAAGTGGAGTTGAGAAGCTCAAACCCCGCTTCTATGGGCCTTATAGGATCAAACAAAAGATTGGGAAGGTTGCTTATGAGCTTGAGTTGCTAGAACACAACAAGATTCATAACGTATTTCATGTTTCATGCCTCAAAACAGGGCACTAGGATAGCACATCACACCTTCACCTGAGTTACCCCCTTTGGATGATGAAGGTAAATTGATCTTGGTTCCGAAGCCATCATGGATATTAGGGTGAAGAAACTAAGAAAGAAGTGCTTAACGGAATACTTAGTGCATTAGAAGGATCTCCCTCCAAAAAATGCTACATGGGAGGGTGTAGAGATCATTGAGCATCCTAATCTACAATTGCTTAAGGGCAAGCAATTCCGGGAAGAGTGGACTGTCATGTCCCCTTTTATGGATTAATTTAATCGAGGACCTATAGCCTATTCCTTATTTCCCGTAGGCCAAGGGATATAGTTAGGGAAATGATTTAATAATAAAAAATAGCACTTATGTATTATTATTATAAAGGGGGCCAAAAAGTAATATTTTATTAAAATGCTTTAAATGCTTTTAGGGTTGGAATTAAAAGGATTATTATAAAAGGATCTGGTCTCAAATGGAAGGATTATTAGCCATTGTCTATTGAAATCAATCCCTATTATCAAAGTGTGAGCAATTGTGTTCATCTTCTCACCCGAGAACGAAAACCCTTTGGTGTGCTGGATTGGAGGATGAAAACCCTCTTGTCCATTTGTGGTGATTCCATTAGGGATCACATTTGTGCCGAAAGATTGAAGTTTATTCCAGATTCAGTTTGCTACAGTGCTGCTACAGTACGTCCATACCATTGCTACAATGTCACTACAGTGATGCTACAGTACCCCATCATTATGATAAGTATTTATTTCAGTTTGGTATCATTTTAGCTTGGTTTGCAGTGAAAGATTGTCAGTGTGAGCATTCAAAATTTGTGTGTGCAGCCACTCATTGATTGATATCTATAAAGGAGTTCGCTGTCCTATATTTCTGTGTATTGCTATTTCAGATATCAGTCAAATGTGTGTTGAGATTTTCAATAAAATACTGTCATTTGAGGTGCAGTCATAACATTATAACAGCAATGAATGTATTCAACATTATGTGTTAGGGTTCCATAGTTTTCATTTTGTTTCGAGCGCAACAATAGTGCATGTATGCCAACTGTTTGTGGAAATGCCAATGAATGGTTCATGTTTGTCAATTGTTTGTGAATATGTCAACAAATACCTGTAATAGTTACAACCGCTCCTGAGTATAGAAATAAGAGAAATTTGCAAAGATGATTGGTTTATTTTGAAAGGGACATTACATTTCGACAACCAAATTGGCCTATTAAGCGAATTCCTACTAGTTCGAAAACCATATTCTCTCCAACCAGCAATTTTTGTCTAGGCAGTCCATATACTCCTGAGAACAAAAGATCCTTCAACCTGAAAATTATTTGGATCAGCAATAATATCATAGAGCCCAAAGGAGCTTTTGATCTTACCCAAACGATGGGTTGAAAGTAATCTTTGCCTCATGAGAATCTGCCAAGAAGAAGCACCCTTCAAACATTGGATCACCCATTTGGCTGCAAAAATACATCCTTGAGTGGCAATATCCCTTAACCCCAAACCACCTTCCTCCTTGGGCAAAATACAAACAGCCCACAACACCATAGGAAGACCTTGAGTGCCACCATATTTGGACCAAAGATAAGTTCTCAATATTCTTTCAAGATGGAGAAATTGAGCTTTGGAAGGAAGCCAACATGAGACATAATAAATAGGAGAAATCTGCAGTATTCTGCTCAACACTATCAATTTACCTGCAAAAGACAAGTCTTTGTTCTGCCATAGAAGAATTTTATTTTGTAACCGTTGAAGAACCCAGTCCCACATACTAACTGGGGAAAGATCCAATCCAAAAGGAATGCCTAAGTATCTAACAATAACTCCAGGTTGAACAAAAGTCCACTTAATTGGAATCCAAGGAGGTAGAATATCCCACCCAACAAACCAAAACATAAATTTATGATGAGTAGTTATTGCTTGATGAGTAATTATTGCTCTAGAGGCGGTGCAAAAATTATCCAAGCAATCCTTGACTCCTGCAATTGAGTCTTGGTTTGCTTGAATGGATAGAAGAGAATCATCAACAAAGTGATTGTTAAGAATGTATGAACCATTAGACAAATAGATGCCTCTAACTCTTTCTTGAATATGAGCAGCTTCTAGCAAATAGCCAAAGCATTAACAATAAGCACATAAAGGTAAGGCGCAAGCAGAACAAGCTTGCCTTATGGAACAGTGAAACATATATTTTTACCAGAAACCATATTTAATATTTATATCATATATATTTGGTTACACACACACACACATATATATGTAATTATATATATTCTTATGTTATGATTTTTTGAGAAGAGTTGTGGTAAATTTACAGATATTTTTTTGGGAGAAATAAGTTTTAATAGAAATCTTCATTTATGCAAGAGAGAGGCATGGCTTTTTATTTTATGTAAGCCTGAGAGTGTGGTTGTAAGGATTCATAAATAGGAGGAAGAATGCTGGAGTTTATTTTCTTATTAGGCATTGGAGTGCTGGAAATGGCGTTAGAATTTGACAAATAGTGGTGAAAAAAGGGACATTGGAAAAATCCTCAAAAGTAGCATTGAAATCAAATGAAGTGCTAGAAAAGTCAAAAAGCATTGGAAATCTGTTGAAATTCATGAGAAAGAACCATGAATAATGCTTGAAAAGGTGTGGGTCTTCTCATTCTTTGGTAACCTTGTTTGCTGGAAATTACTTAACTGTTTGCATATTTCAATTGCTCGGTAATACTTATTAGTTTTTGTATTACTGACATAGTAATAGAAAGGCTTATATAAAAGTTTGTGAGAGTATACTCAGACCAAGTGCGTGGGTGAGTTGGTTAGGAGAATGGTCAAAGGGTATTGACAAAGGAGAGGTTGTAGGCTTAATTCTCAACTATCAATCTTTTAGCATGTAGTTAAATTTTCAATACTTGCATATAAGTGGGTTTAAAGGAAATTTTTCATCCTAAGTATCAAGCGGCTGTGTAGAGGAGTTGGTGAAGAGGAGTTTCAGAAGTCATTAAGTATGTGAAAGGTCAAGTGTTCAAGTCCCATAAAGTTCAAAATACAAAATATTAAAAAATTCACTGTATTTTTAGTGTCTAAACCCGTGCAAATATTCATTTTTCAGGATTTTTCATTTTTCTCAAAGAGCTAGGGGTGCAATCAATCAAATTTGGAATCCATTGGAAGGGTAAAGTTTTTGTTATGACATTTCCACATGATTTTTAAAGAAAAATGTATTAAAAAAGAGAAAAGATGTTTTCATGTTCAACGGGTGCATTTTCAATGGAATCCGACATCCCGATATTGATGGAAGTTTTGAAAAGGGTTATTTTCATGGAACAATGAATGTGACATTGTTTCCCACTTTGCTTGTCTTTGTCAGAGACAATCCATTTGCACTTTAGGGTTTACAAGTCCCACGGGATTGAACAATGTAATGTGAGCCAAAGTCCCACCCATCTTGAGTGAGTTTCTAACTCTAAGATCAGGTTTTGCGATAGTGGCACTTTTGGATAGTTGAATGTCTTGTTTTCTCACAAATTTTTGTTTTCAGTTCTTTGATATCATTGATGAGGAGCAAACCAAGTTGTATGGATTTGATTTTCTCTGCGAAGGAATTCTCACCTATCGCATGATAGTGGGGGAGGATATTGTATTAACCTTCAATTATTCGTCTATGATTGTATGAGTTGACAAAAGAGTTGCTTAGTACCAATAGTGTTGAGAAAATTGAGGTCAACATTGTTGGGCATTTGGGTAGATGTGCTATACACAATATTTAATGATCACTTTTGGTTTTTGTGTGAATCCTCATATGTGTTGATGTAGTTAAAAACCATGATTGTGCTTATACTACAAAGATGCGGGGACAAAATGATCGGAGGGGATGAGCATGCTTGACGAGGATATTCATCATTTATGTCACAAATCACGGGAAGTGGGCTTCTATGTTAAGTGTCATTGGTTAAATTGTACCACGATATGCAATGTGCCGATTTGCAGGTGTGCGGTATAGATGATTGGATTACTTCGTAGTCTTTGAAATTTAATTGTATTCATGATTACCATGATTAATCTCACCATGACTATGTATTCATGATTCTTGTGAAGTCTTTGAAATGGGTGAGTATTTCAAAGACTATGTATTCATGAGATTAATCACGGTAATCATTAATCATGGCAAATTGGCAAATGAATGCTTAGTGTTTGAAGTATTGATGAGATGTTGTTCCAGGAGAAAAGTGAAATTCAGAGCTTTCTTATAACTTGATTAGGCCTTCTTATGTTGTGGGAAATGAATATATGCTGCTCCATGTGAGATCGAGCATCCGAGAAAACGTAAATTTTTATTTGAGAAAAAGAAACTCATGACGTGTAAACATTAATATGAACCCACACATTATTAAAGTATAAAAAAAAAATCTTGAACCTTAATCCTTTAAACTATAGACCTCTTCCCTCGTTATCTCATACTAGTTCCTATTGCATAATGAAAGTATAATGCTATACCAAGTAAACATGCTCTTGAGAAAATAATCAAATTAAATAGTACCGTTATAGGTGAAATGTTAAACGAAATAAAGAAAATGGAGTCTAGATAAAAGAAGAATGTAGGTTTATGTGTTAAGTTCTCTTCAAATATTTAAGGTCAAATAATGAAATAGGATTGAAATATATATGTAACCATGAAAGTGTTGTGTTGTGGAAAGTGCTTATCCGTGAGTTTATAATTGTAGTTGGATTGTTGTTTTATACTTTTCATTTGGGAAATGTGGCTTTGATGTGCATCTTGTGTTATCATGTGGATATGTTTTCTTCTTGTTGGGGTGAGGTTTCATCATTGATTATTGGAGGAATAAGGTGTAGCTAGTGAAGGGAGGAATAAGGGGAAGTGTGTGTTTTGTTTTGGAGGAACCAAAGGAATTCGTGGCTAGTCAACACGTGTTATAATGGAGGGACAAGGGGCTTGTCGAAGTTGATATGACATGCAAATTCAATATCTAGGCCACATCATTGATTGCACATGCATCCATATAGATCTAGAGAAGATCAAAGTAATCCAAGATTGGCAAACTTTGTGCAATCTCATCGAGTTAAGGAGTTTTCATGGACTTACGAACTTCTACCGTAGGTTTGTGCTTGGTTTCTCTCACATATTGGAAGAAAGGCGATCTTGTGATCAAGCACAAGAAAGGTGAAGAGAACAAGGCAACAAATTGCCTCATTTTCTCCCCAAGGTCAAGCGCTCATCACAATGCTTGATATTTGTGGCCACAAATTTTCTAAGAGGTTATCCCTCTACTTCAAAAAAATGGCGACTTCACAAAAGCCTATACCACCCGTGCATGAGGTGAACATGTTTGTGAATTCTACATTTTTGACAAGTTTTTCTACAAGTTCGAGACATATTTGTGTTCATGATGGTGCACCTAGCTAAAGACTAATTTGGGAAGCATACTATGCCAGGATAATAGGACATGTAGGGATTACCAAGACATTGCCAAGTCTTCAAAAAGCACTTATATTGGTCTCACATGTGGACAAATATTCAACACCATAACAAATCTTGCATTCATTATTGCATCACCAAGCCCACGAACAAGAAGTTGGGGCTTTACATACCTTTGTTGGTCCCATCGAGGCCTTGGTAATCTATTAGCATGGATTTCATGAATGAATTACCTATAGTGAAGCACTAGAACAACTTTGTGTTCGTTGTAGTGGATAGCTTTTCAAAGAAGCCTATAATGGTTCTTGCGAAGAAGAGCTTCGATACATAAGCAACCACATTGTCACTCTCCAACCATGTTTGGGTTCACTCTAGACTACCAACATACATTATGTCTCAACGTAACCCTTGGTGTGTCGATCATTTATAGCATGCCTTGTGGGAAATGATGGATATACAATTGGATCAGCCTATAACATTTCGTCGTCAGATAAATGGAAAAACAGAAGTTTTCAACCACAACTTGTTCATTTGTTGCACATGTACAATTGTGCACACTTGTGCACTTGGGACGACAATTTTCTCTACATTTATCATTCCTACAACATAGCTCTACATAGAGCTACGGGGCATTGTCCATTCCAAACATGTCTTGGATTCCAACCAACAACACTTTTAGACATATCCTTTTGCGCACCATCCATCATAAAGTCATGTACACAAAGAAAGAAAGTAGACAAGGCATAAAAGGTTTTACAACACATCCACCATAAAAACCAACATATTCATAAGATACTCTCGTACCAACGATAGAAGTACAAGGAGCGCCATGATGCACATCACACAACTCACGAATTCAAGGTCGTTGATGAAGTCTAGTTTCATCCTCAAAAAGAATGCTCTAAGGGGTCATCATAGGAAGATCAAGACTTTGTGCTATGATCCTTACACGATCTTATGTGCGGTTTGTGAAAATGTATTTTCCTTGACTTACCACAATATTTGGGTCCACATCTAGTATCTGATGTGGAACTCCTTTGGCCATACTTCTCAACTTTGATTGAGCCAAAAACAACTCGATCTCAAACTTTGATCTTGAACATTTGCAAACATTGCTTTAAAGGACCGATAGTTAAATCACAACGATGTGCACCCACCAAGACATACATGTTGTTCGAGTGGTTAAAGCGGGATATACACCGATCGAAGCTAAGTGGTACAACCTTCAGCAACTTCAGGTTCAATTTGCACAGAGATGACCATAGATCTGATGAGGACCATTGCTCCTCGAGAACGGGAAAATGATCCATGTGCAGCTACGAGGGTCCGATACTTCTCATAAGGGCTTCGTGTCCTCCTTCCTTGTAACATCTCACTCAACCTTGTGCTCTCGCCCATTACTTGTGACATGCTCACATTACTCCAATGCTTCACATGGCAATTCGAACTTGGTAGCCACATGGCAACTACACATTGCTTTGCGACATGTCGAGTGGCACTTTCTAGGCTCATGCCACGTTAGAGAGTACATGTCAACAAATTGCGACATCGGAAGCCCAACTATCACGCCTTTAGGAAGGTGAACCTTCACATAGGTAGAAGGCTGACCATTTTGTAATGCTGCTTGCTTTGCCTTGATGCATATATATTGTGCAGTTCTTGATCCTAAGGGATGAGGAAGGCTTCAATTTGAAGATAATAAGTATGACGTTTAGCTTGCTATGAGTATCTAACATCAATGGCCATCTGTATTCTTTCATGGCAGCCTAGGTTGGTCGGTTAAGAAATGTTCTCTCGCTTTTGATTAAAGGAATCTTCATTCTCACCTTGCCGAACATTGTACACCTATGTATTTTGCCTATTCTTTCTCCTTGAATAGAAGTTGCATTATTCTACCTATATTCCACATTCAAATGTGTTTTGGTTCGTTGTTGTAATAGTTTTTAGTGCATTTTCTATAACCCATAGTTTACTAAAGTTACACGGTTGTCTTCTCGAGCCACCATCTTGGGCCATGTGGTTCGAATCACTCTCGTCGATGATGGTCTCCTAGGATATGGCCTACACGATGGCGATTCACGCACCACTCATTCCCAACAAAAGGTTAGTTAGTATGCCATCACAATATCGAAAGCATATATACGACAAAGATCTTCATAGCCCAATTGAGAACTAATTCACATCGTCTTCGGTGTGAAACAAGAAGATGGAAAATACCTAAAGAGACATGGGAAGAGAGAATCTGTGTCTTTTGTGCGTTTGGTGTAGTGGAGTCGGAGAAACATTTCATGTTGGAGTGTAATGCTTATAAGGACATTAGGGCCCAGTTTGCTAGCACAGTGGCTACTACATCCTTTCAAGATATTTTCAGCGAGAATATGGTAGAAAAAACAGGGAGTTGATTATCAAACTCACCAACAGGAGATCTGAATGTCAGAAAGATCTTTAGCAAGATCTATTGTCCCATAGGCTATCTTTGGTAGCCTCGTGGATGCTGAAATTTCTTCTTCTTCTTCTTCTCTATCATTAATTTGTGACAAATCATGAACAACTAAAAATAGAAAAAGTCATTTATTTATTTATTGTTCCATCTGTACAATAAAATAGGGTGTGACAATTTGTGTCATTAATTGCTTCTACTGATAACACATGTGAATCCTTGCTATTTGGAGTGTTGGCCAACGGGGTTAGCCCAAGGTACCAAGTCAATGAAGATGATAAGTTCTATTTAAAAGTAAGTTTTGGAAACTTGATATTGGGTAATATCTGCTTTCGCTGTCCATTTGATGTTATAAAACAAACACAAAATTTCTTTGGATCATCTACCTTTCTGTTTACATTGTTGCATCCAAGAAGATTAAAATTATTGAATTTGATTCCTCTTAACTACGTACTAAATCTTTTGAGCTGCATCCATGCCTTTTACTTCTTACACGCCTGACATGTAGACTTGCTGATTGGCCGGGCTGGTCGTCCCTCCCATGTAGATAAGTTTGGACATTAAATGTATCATCTTCTTGATTGTTCTAAATGTATAACAGTTTGCTTCTAGTTCTTAACTTCTGTTATAGTAGAATTCTTTTGAATTTTGGTATTGATAGATTCATGTGTTCCTACAATGTATGCGGCTAATGTGTTCCCTTTGGCCGTTGCAGGTGGTTACTATGGGAAAAGTCAATATAGAGGAAAGGTTTGTTTCTAACACTCAGTTCGGATATATGTAGACGTAGTGAAATAATTATCGGAAATTTGTGAAACACCTGTGTTCTTTTATGGTTGAGTCAATGTTTTTGATTTAGGGAAAGTTAAAAGAAAATAAGCGGATGGAAAGGAAATACAAAAGAGCTTAATGCTAAAAATGCAAACATAATAATATTGATTGGAAGACTGAAACTTTATGCTATTTTCTTCATTTTAATCATAGATGGCATTTTGGTATAAGCCACCATCCTTAATTGGGAGTCATTTTCAATAGCCAATGGACCTTGATAGTTTGAATGGCCAATCTATTTTAAGATAAGTTTATGTTAGTCTTTGTTATCCAAATTTTCAGTCTCCATAAATATTTAATACATATTGAGACAAAACTAAACTATGTTTGTAAGGTTTTTTTTTTCCTGTACGAGCATATTATATATTTCCCTTTGAATCATAAGATGTTTGATGGTGACGGTGGTTTATTATTATTATTATTCTTGCCATGCTGGTTGAGCATGCAAATGAAAAAGAAAATTACACAATTAATTGCACTAGATTGGTTTATTAGGACAAGTGATTGATCGCCATAAGACTAGGGAGAATTAACTTATCAAGAAAATAAACTATATTATTAACGTCCACGAATGACCAAAAGTAGATCAACGGGCCTTGAAGATACATCCAATTACAATAGAAAGTGTTAGGATTAAAGTACTTTAGGAGCAAAGACCAACCAAATAGAAAGAATAAACGCATTGAGAATAAAATAGGTGTCGTAAACCCAAAGTAGTAAAGCCCCAACCAATGTGGTAAAGGTACCGATACAAATACCTATGTGGGGGAGCAAGAACCCCCATAGATCATGGGCTCATGAAAGTCGGAAGACGGGGATGGAAGTCCCATTAAACATATCGACCATGCCTAGGAGAAAGGAATCATTTGTGTTATTATTTGTCATGTGAAAAGGCCAACGAGGGATTTGATAATGTTCATTTGGGAGTGTTTAGGGTTGAGGGGAGTAGGGTGGGTAATCCTAGGAGGAAGTAAAACATTCCTTCTAGAATCCCTCCTTACATCCAAGTACGAAGAAACACTTGTGGCAATGAAGAAGGTTGTAATGCATGCTGTCTGTCCTTGTGTCCCGGGAAGTGATCGAGTAGTAGATCTATGACACCAAGGATTAAATCTATGATGTAGAGGAGGAGCAAATCCCCATCGCTTATAGATAGTTTGTTGGGAATGTTAGTGGTAGTGTTGTGTAGAGATGAGTGATGCCTCATTGACCAGAGCCCTAGTGTATGTAAAGTCCCTAAATGGACATTTTAAAATAATTAAGCTTCACTTGGAAACCCTTGGGAAGGATTAATAAATATTGTTTTTATTGCAAAACCCTTATGACAAAATTTACAAATGATGGAAATAATTTCTAAACCCTAGGAAAAATCCAGATTTGTTGCATATAGTGACAATTGTAACATAAACACGCAAATCAGATTTTAAAAAAATTCAACACTGAAAATAAGAAAATATAGTTGATCGTATAGATGAGATTTTTGCGGATCTGATAGCAATCTTCAACCAAATTGAAATTGGAATTTAATCCTCTATAAGCTGAAATCTTCCATAATTTACTGTAGCGACACTATAGCAAAACTGAAAATGACTTTTGAAGTTGATTATTTGATGAAGCTGATTTTTGATATAGACAAATCTGAATTACATATGTAGTCCTTGGATGGTGTTGAGCACAAGATAATACTGAGAGGGGGGGTGAATCAATATGATGATATTATTTCAAACTTCAATACTTAAACTTAGATCTATAATCACGAGCAATGTGAATATATCAAATCAATCAAAGAACACAAAACTTAATGCAAGTAGACACAGATATATGTAGACACCATTTCGGGAGAAAACCATAGAGAAACTTCTTTCTTTATATATATTTCTCAAAAATTTGTAGGCACCAACCTACTGGAGACACCAATCCCCAAATTACAGTTTTGTAGGCACCAACCTACAAGAGCACCCACCCCTTTTGCTAAGCACCAACTCAGCAAGAGACACCGATCTCTTCGAATATGAAGGCACCAACCTTACAAAATTTGCTTTTCACTTTTGAACTTGTTGCTTCCTCAACGAATAATGGAAAATTCTTCTTCTTACTTTCAGATTTGCTGTTCTAAAATTCTGCCCTTACGCTTCCTCTTCTTCTTCTTTTTCCTTAAGATATTCAACTTGAATCCATGCTTAATAAGTCTCATATGAATCTTCTTATATAGCCTTTCGTACCTTTTTGAAAAGACACATCGTTCCAACCGACACAACCTTTCCATTAACACAACTTAATTAAGTGCATTAGTCGGCTAAAACCAAAAATAATTAATGCAGCCCATAATTATTAAATGCACATTAATCAATGCAATTAACCACTTGATAGGAGCGCTGCCCCTCCTTAGACAAATCACTGTTATCATTAAATCGCTGCCAGCCATCATTAAATCTTCTTTTTCACCATAAAACATTGCATATGAACACCTTAAAATGCGGATCTCTCTCTCTTATGTATAGCTGTGTATATCTCGCTTATACCATGATAATCCTCATGCAAAAATGCTTCTTTTCATGTATTTAAACTTTCGTTTTCTACCCTTCTATACTGCTGGTTATTTCTGTTACTTTCTACCATTTCCGTCAATAATTCCGTTACTTTCTGACAGATTTCCGTTTACCAGTTCAGCACCTCTTTTGACATCAATGACAATATTTCCAACAGATGGAACCGCCGGACAAAACATGAGGTTTATGTCTTCGATTCTCCATAGGAGGGTTTTTGTCCTCGAGGTGACAATTGAAGTGGAATGCTCAAACTCACAAAATAAGAATAGTTGATTGAAAAAGTGATGCCAAAAGACCCCAAGCGCCCCACTTTTATAATTTTACTTTCACGCTTTTCAAGGAAAAGCAACCAAAAACATCCTTTTATTTTATTTTTACTTTTCCCTTTTCTCACCCTTTTCTTTTATTTCTAATAATAATAAAGTAATATTAAGTTGTCACTTTTTTTTTAATAAAATAAAAAGTAAGTCACTTAGACAACTTAAAATATTAACTTTATTATTTTTTACTTTATTTTAAAAAGGGACATGACAGTCCACCCTTCCCAAAAATTTCTTGTCATCAAGCAATGTTGGTTCAACTTTTACTTCTCCACTTTGATCCTTTTTGTCAATGCCAGGATTCCAAATCAATCTCAGGACCTCTTCGCCATGCTTTTGCTGCACCACTTTAGCAAAATCTTCCATTCCGGAAATTTCAAACTTAACTGGAAGCTGTTGAAAGAAGCAAGTAGGACCACCATCATGCTTACATTGTGCTTCTCTAATACAAGTAGAAGGCGGTAATCCTTTATCCTCAATATTGTTAAGCACTCCTCTTCCATAGAGATTCAACTTATTACAAATGGCAGTTACCGTTCCCATGTTAAGAGATATAACTGAATCAACATCAATGTAAGAAGAAAACTGATGTTGCCCTATCTAGCAAACCACTAATCTTGTAAGGAGGACAGCCCTCTACCAACTTATTGCTATTCACGGGGTCATATGAAAACATAGTTTGGATGATTGCATTCCAAACTTCCTATTTGTCACATGTCTGAAAGCTTAGACTTGCTTCCAAAAGAGAGTTCAAATCACCTTGTGTAAGGGCTGTAAATAAGTTAGAACTGCCACAATTCCACAAATCTCTCCCTATTGAAATACTTATTGCCTGGTATTATCACATAATATGGAGATGGGATGATCATACTCTACTTTGATATCCTTCAAGGTCTGCTTCATCCATAAAATTTGTGTGCAACATAGTACCGCTGCTATATACTCTGCTTCTGCTGTGGATAGGGATACAAAATTTTGCTTCTTACTTAGCCAAGATACCAGGCTGTTTCCAAGAAAAAATGCTCCTCCGCTTGTACTTTTTCTGTCATCTACACATCCTGCCCAATCTGAATCTGTATAAGTTGTCAATGTGAAATCTTTTCCTTTTGGATACCACAACCCGTATTCCATAGTTCCCTTTAGATATCTGAATATGTGTTTTACAACTTGCACATGTGTTTCTTTTGGCCCTACTTGAAAACGTGCCACCATACCCACCTTTGCTTGCATAATATCTCAGTGCGGATGCTGTCACATATAATAAACTCCCAATCATTGATCTATAGAGAGATTGATCAGCATCTGGAGATTCATCATCTTTGCTTAACTTGGTTCCGGTGATCATCGGTGTGCTAACAAGTGCACACTCCTCCATACCAAACTTTTTCAACATTTCCTTAACATACTTGGTTTGGGATATAAATATTCCTTTATTAGATTGAGAAATTTGCAATCGAGGAAAAAGATAAATCACCCAACATAGACATTTCAAATTCCTTTTGCATGTCTTACTCGCAAATTTTCTAGACATTTCTTCATTGTCTCCTCCAAAGATTATGTCATCCACATATACAACCACGATTAACTAGTGTTCATCTTCGAGTTTTGATGTAAAGATTCTTTGTTAGCAAGTCCTCTCTTGAATCCTTAGTCCTGTGTGGTAGATGTTGATCAAGCCTTGAGTACCATGCTTTGGGGTTTGTTTTAATCCATCTGATGCCTTTTTCAACCTACACACATAATCTTCATTTTCGATAATAGGAACCCTTGAGCTGTTCTATGTAAACCTCCTCTTCTAAATTCCCATTTAAAAGGCTGATTTGACATCCATTTGGTAGACTTTGAAATTTTTAAACAATGCGAAAGCAAGGACATTCGATTGTTTCTAGTCTGGGAACCAGTTCCCAAGTTTCATTTTTCTCAATTTGATCTAATTCTTCTTTCATTCGCCTTGACCAATGTTTATCATGTCTTGCTTCTAAAAAGTTCTTAATTTTTACCTTAGATAGCAGAGAAAAATACCCTTGCTCGAAGCATTTGTAATTCTTCTTGGTTTGAACCCGGTATCAAGTTCTCCAATAATCGACTTTCATCATGATTTTTCCGAACGAAGCGAGATGGCGTCTTGGTATCTGCCTTTACGATTTACTCCACTCTTTAATATCTTCTTCTTCCTCTTGTTCTTCTTTCACAAGACTTGGTATTTCTAAAGACTTTGGAATTTTCTTTTGTCTTTAGATCCAGACCCTCATCCACTCTGACACTTGCACTTTCTATGATAGTCCGCAACCTCTTGTTATAACATCTGAAGGCTTTACTTTTAGTGGAGTACCCAAGAAAAATCCCTTCATCGGATCTTGAATCAAATTTGCCTAAGTCCTCTTCGGTTCTTTTAATGAAACATCTGCTCCCAAATACCTTAAAATATTTGATGAGGCTGGTCTTCCTTTCCATAATTCATATGGAGTTTTGTCATGGTTAACTCTGATTTGCACTCTATCCAAAATATAAACGGCAGTACTTACCACTTCTTTCCAGAATCTATCTGATAGCTTAGATTCATTCAACATTGTTCGGGCCATCTCTTGAACGGTTTATGTTCTTCCTTTCTACTACTCCATTTTGTTGTGGAGTTCTTACAGTTGAGTATTGTCTTTTAATTCCATGGTCTTCACAATATTCAATAAATTCATTTGACATGAATTCACCTCCACGATCTGACCTTAGACATTTTATCTTCAGCCCTGTTTCATTTTCTACTAATGCCTTGAAAGCTTTGAACTTTCCAAATGCTTCAAATTTTTCTTTCAAAAATGCTACCCATGTCATTCCAGTGTAGTCATTAATGAGTAACATAAAATAACTCTCACCTTGAATACTTTTCGTTACGTAGGTCCACACAAATCCGTGTGAATTAGCTCCAATGGTTTGGTGGATGAATACTCTTTTGTTTTGAATCTTGTTACAGTGCAGCTTCCCAGTGGGATTGCTTGCGTAGAGTACTCGAAGGCTTTGTTATTTTAGGCATGTCCCATACGGCCTGCTTATTGCTTATCTTCACAAGATTATCAAAATTTATATGTCCCATCCTTCTATGCCATAGCCAACTCTCCTCAACTTGACTTAGGCAACATTTTTCTTCTTTTATTTCTCCGAGCATATATAGATTATTTGCAGTTCGGTGGCAATCTGCAATTAGTTCTCCTGTATCTGCTTTCCTTATTTCACATCCTTCGGCATAGAACTTAAGAGTGTGTCCTTGATCACACATTTGACTCACACTCAAGAGGTTATGTTTTAATCCTTCAACATACAAAACATTCTCTGTTTTTGTTTTTCCATTATCCAGACTCAGCGTACCTTTGCCAACGATCTTGACTTTTGTAGCATTATCACCAAATTTTACTTTGTACCTTCATTTACTTTCTTTAAAGAGAAACTTACTTTTATCACCAGGTCATATGTTTTGAACATCTGCTATCGATGTACCAATGTTGTCCTTCATCTCGAGCATGAAAAGCTGTTTGAACGAGCATGGATTTTTCTTTGTCTAGCCCATCTTTCTCCTGCTTCCTTGTCCAGGATTTCGTAGCCTCCCTTTTCTTTGTATCTAAAGGCTTTGTCTTTTGATCTTGTCTCGAGTCAAACACACTTCTACAAAAGCGTGCTATATGTCCATAATTATTGCACTTGTAGCAGATAATGGCTTCCTCGTTATAATAGGATAGTGGAGCAAACGAATTATAGTTCATATTCAACACTCTATGAGCAGATTTTGGTTTGTTCCAGGCTTCATTATCTCTCATTCGCTTTCTACACTCTATCTTTTTATGCCCATATATATTGCAATAAAAACAATAACCATGAAAGGAACTTTCGAACCTGTTCATATTCCTATGTCGTGGAGTAAATGGTCTTTTGATGTCGTTCTCTTTAACACCTTCCTTGTGGATGGAACTGGTCTTCGTAGTTTCCTCTTCCTTTCTGCTTTTATTCTTCGTAGGTGCATTTAGAATTTCTGCATAACTTTTTGCCTTTTCTAAACCTTTCTTCTCCGGAATCTCAATGGAATTTGAAGCTTTCTCTAGTTTTTCTTCATATCCGAGTCCTGATTTGTTGGATGGTGATCTTTGATTTTCTAGAATCTCATCTAGAACCTTAGTACTCTTTTCAAATTTCAAGTTGTTCATTAGTTTGGTATTTACCTTTTCTAAGTCTTTTCTCATCGCAACAATCTCTGACTCACGCTTTTCACATTCTTCTTGTTTCACCTTGAGCTGACTTCTCAACCCTTCCTCAATTCTCTTTGCTTCTTCAATCTGGGTCTTTAGGTCAATGATTAGATTCTTTGATTCTTCAAGACTCTGTGCTAACTTAGCTTCGAAAGATTGATTTTGTTCTTCATATTTCTGGAGCTGAAGTCTTTGCTTCTGATTCCTCTTTTTGAGTGCTTTTATTTCACCCAACGCACAAATGAGTTCTTCTTCGAGGTTTACCTCACCTTCTTCTTCTATGTCCTCGATTCCTTCCAAATCAACTTTGCTAGTTGATGAACCTTCTTCTATAGCCATAAACAATGTTTCTTCATCATCACTTTATCTGAATCACTTATTCCGCTTTCTTCGGATGAGCTGCTACCTCTTTTTGAATATAGACTCTTCTTTTGCTTTTCAAATCTTTTCTTGCCTCTGCTTTTCTTGAATTCTCTTTTGAACTTGGGCTTGCTTTCTTCATCTTCGCTATCTTCCTTCTCTGGGCATTTAGCTGCAAAATGACCAATTTTACCATAGTTAAAACATTTAAATGGTAACTTACCTTTGTATCTCCCGGATCCTTTCTTTAGCTTTCGAATGAATAAAGCTTCCTTTTCATCTTCTTCGTTGTTTGATTCAACATTCGCTTCAGATTCCTTGATTGCCTTTTTCTTCGAGACTTTGAATGCGGCTTCCTTCTTTGCTAGTTTATTAGACTCGGTCCTCATTTCATAAGCCGTCAGTATTCCATGTAGTTCGTCCATGCTTAGCTTGTCAAGATCCTTCATTTCTTCGATGGCAGACACCTTAGCATCAAATCTTAATGGTAAAGATCTTAAGACCTTCTGGACGATCACAGGTTCCTCAATCTTTTCTCCAAGCCCTCTTATGGCGTTGACAACTTCATCCACCCGTAGAAGATAAGTTGCAACATCTTCCTCATCCTTCATTTTTAGGCTCTCAAATTTTCTCCTATGGGTTTGAAGCTTAGCTTTTCTGACCTTATCATCACCTTCATATATTGTTCGAAGTTTATCCCATATTTCCTTTGTCGTGTCACATTGCATTACTTTGACAAATTCGGACTTTGACAGACCACACAAGATTGCATTCATCGCCTTGGCATTGTTTTCAAAAGCCTTCTTACCGCTTGTGCATTGGCGAGTTGATGGAATGATATATCCGACCGCTACTGATTGCCAAATATCAAACCCTAGTGCCATCAGATAGGTTCTCATTCTTACGCTCCAAAATGCATAGTTTGTTCCGTCAAACAACGGAGCCTTGTTCGAGGAAAAACCTTCTTGTACTTGACTAGCCATATGTGCTCCCGAGATCTACCTTCCAACTGTTAGATTGTTCCTGAAGGAACCTGCTCTGATACCAATTGTTGAGCACAAGATAATACTGAGAGGGGGGGTGAATCAGTATTATGATATTATTTCAAACTTCAATACTTAAACTTAGATCTATAATCACGAGCAATGTGAATATATCAAATCAATCAAAGAACACAAAACTTAATGCAAGTAGACACAGATATACGTGGAAACCCTTTCGGGAGAAAACCACGGAGAAACTTCTTTCTTTATATATATTTCTCAAAAATTTGTAGGCACCAACCTACTGGAGACACCAATCCCCAAATTACAGTTTTGTAGGCACCAACCTACAGGAGCACCCACCCCTTTTGCTAAGCACCAACTCAGCAAGAGACACCGATCTCTTCGAATATGAAGGCACCAACCTTCCTTACAAAATTTGCTTTCCACTTTTGAACTTGTTGCTTCCTCAACGAATAATGGAAAATTCTTCTTCTTACTTTCAGATTTGCTGTTCTAAAATTCTGCCCTTACGCTTCCTCTTCTTCTTTTTCCTTAAGATATTCAACTTGAATCCATGCTTAATAAGTCTCATATGAATCTTCTTATATAGCCTTTCGTACCTTTTCGAAAAGACACATCATTCCAACCGACACAACCTTTCCATTAACACAACTTAATTAAGTGCATTAGTCGGCTAAAACCAAAAAATAATTAATGCAGCCCATAATTATTAAATGCACATTAATCAATGCAATTAACCACTTGATAGGAGCGCTGCCCCTCCTTAGACAAATCACTGTTATCATTAAATCGCTGCCAGCCATCATTAAATCTTCTTTTTCACCATAAAACATTGCATATGAACACCTTAAAATGCGGATATCTCTCTCTTATGTATAGCTGTGTATATCTCGCTTATACCATGATAATCCTCATGCAAAAACGCTTCTTTTCATGTATTTAAACTTTCGTTTTCTACCCTTCTATACTGCTGGTTATTTCCGTTACTTTCTACCATTTCCGTCAATAATTCCGTTACTTTCTGACAGATTTCCGTTTACCAGTTCAGCACCTCTTTTGACATCAATGACAATATTTCCAACAGATGGAACCGCCGGGCAAAACGTGAGGGTTTATGTCTTCTGATTCTCCATAGGAGGGTTTTTGTCCTCGGAGGCTGACAATTGAAGTGGAATGCTCAAACTAACAAAATAAGAATAGTTGATTAAAAAGTGATGCCAAAAGACCCCAAGCGCCCCACTTTTATAATTTTACTTTCACGCTTTTCAAGGAAAAGCAACCAAAAACATCCTTTTATTTTATTTTTACTTTTCTCTTCTCACCCTTTTCTTTTATTTCTAATACTAATAAAGTAATATTGAGTTGTCACTTTTTTTTTAATAAAATAAAAAGTAAGTCATTTAGACAACTTAAAATATTAACTTTACTATTTTCTACTTTATTTTAAAAAGGTACATGAGAGTCCACCCTTCCCAAAATTTCTTGTCCTCAAGCACTGTTGGTTCAACTTGTACTTCTCCACTTTGATCCTTTTTGTCAATGCCAGGATTCCAAATCAATCTCAGGACCTCTTCGCCATGCTTTTGCTGCACCACTTTAGCAAAATCTTCCATTCCGGAAATTTCAAACTTAACTGGAAGCTGTTGAAAGTAGCAAGTAGGACCACCATCATGCTTACATTGTGCTTCTTTGATACAAGTAGAAGCCGGTAATCCTTTATCCTCCTTAATGTTGTTAAGCACTCCTCTTCCACATAGATTCAACTTATTACAAATGGCAGTTACCGTTCCAATGTTAAGAGATATAACTGAATCAACATCAATATAAGAAGAGAAAACTGATGTTGCCCTATCTAGCAAACCACTAATCTTGTAAGGAGGACAGCCCTCTACCAACTTACTGCTATTCACAAGGTCATATGAAAACATAGTTTGGATGATTGCATTCCAAACTTCCTATTTGTCACATGTCTGAAAGCTCAGACTTGCTTCCAAAAGAGAGTTCAAATCACCTTGTGTAAGGGCTGTAAATAAGTTAGAACTGCCACAATTCCCCTGGAATCTCTCCCTATTCAGTACCAGGGTGGCTGCAATGATGATTCTCTTTAGTTGAAACCTTTCTCCAACCTTTTCCATTAAGGATATTTCCTTAATGTGTGCAAACTTGCAGCTATTCATGACTGTTAACAGTAGTTCCAGGCGTGATATTTTCAAGATCAGCAACATGAGAATGGTATAACAGCTGCAAAACTAAAACTTCCTTGCAAAAAACAAAAATGTGAGCAATGTAGAGGCTGAGAACCGCCATACAAGGACTGAAAATACTCCATTAACAGTTACAAACTGAAAAGTCCTCCTTCCCATGACTATAAACACTTGTATGGCTGCAAATGATGCCATGTAATAGCTGTTAATGATGATGATAGCAAACCAAAAGCTGGACGTTATGTGGACAACAGTTTTTGTCATGTTTATTGTGCAACATGTTGGTACTCATTTTGAGCCCTGCCTAGTTGAGTGTTCCAAAAGAGTACCCTATACCATCTAAGGACCCAAAATTGCATATATGGGCTTATCACTAGAGATTTCTGATTCCCCATGATCATCCCTTCCCATAAAAATCACCAACTTAAATGATGGACATGACTATCCAAGTCTAAGAAAGCCACAATGCATTAACTTGGAAATCCGTGGAATGAAGAACTTAATATTCCGTGGATTGCTCCTAAAAAGGTGGATAGATGAAGATCATGATCAAGGTGGTATTCTAGAATAATTGGTAACTATCCAAATTTACTTGATCTAGCAATATGAAGTAGGAAAAGATGCCACGGATGACTGGTTGCAAGAGATAAGGGAATGCGGTTGTATGACAAAAACCGCGGTACACTGGTTTACGTGTTCCACGGGTTTGTCGGCAAGAAATCGTTAACGGATTCTAAAAAAGGTTGCGAGATACTCAAAAAGTCCACCAAAGGGCTGCGGAACCTCAAAAGATAACTAAAAAACCACGGATAGAAGGAAAGTGCAAGTAAAATCCGACACACGACTTTATCACAAGGGTCCACACTCCGCGGATCTTGAAAGCCGTGGGAGACTCGGAAGAAGAACATCTTCTATCGGTATCCTTACATGCTGGTGTCCAAATCATACGACATGAATTCAAAGGCAAGTGCTATACTATTCAAAAGTAAATTCAGTTAGAAGAATAAAGTGTCGACATTTACTATATACATATGCATATGCTTCTTCTAGAAGCAGAATCAAATTAAGGAATAAAAGGTATCTTCACAGTTGCAAAATATTTCCCAAAAATGGAGCTCGTTTGCCGCATCTTTCTAGGATGGTTTGTTTAAGTGTTTGGGGGGAAATTGGGTTGTAAGAAGACATCAAATTATATAAATATGAGGCTTGTTCTCATAATTGACATCAAAGATAAGAGAGAGAAATCGATTTACCTTGGGACAATTAATAATCTTTGGAGGTAAATCAATTAATAAAGGCAAGTCACATTTTTTGGAGGATGGTTTATTATTTCTATGGGCACATTTATCTATAATCTTGGCATAGGTCGATTCCTTTTGGGCATCAAGTTTAATATTAAATTCTCCTTTGTATTTTATTTTCAAATCTTGCCTTGGAGAATTAACTTTTGCATTGGAGTTTGACTTTCAGGCTATTTCAAATTAAAGGCTCTCATCTCTAGGACAGCAAGTAACTGACCGACACAAAAATGGAGAAGGAACTTTGGAGATTGAGCAAGGAAAAACTATAAAAGAAAATGATGGGCACCCCTTTTCGCATGTTGACGGTTATTATAACTTATCTTCATGCTTGAAGAGGGATGAATGCCCACTAGTGATAAAAAAACAAAAGGTGTTCATTAACACCACCCATTTGTGAAGTGTGTATTCCTTCTTGAGCTATGAATTGATGAGTTTTGCTTAAAATTACTTGCCTATGTGAGTCGCCATTTTTAGAGTGTATGAGCTTATTGTGTGAGGGTATTTGTGAGCTTTGTGTGAAGATTGCAATCTGATTTTAACTGCTGATTATTGTGCATCAAGTCGACTTGTTTGGGAGGTATATGTGGTGCAAATTGGTGGTATTTGAAGCAAGTTTAAATCTGATATTTTCCAGCATATTTTTCTAATTGATATGACCATGATTTGACCATTTTTAACTTACATATGCTGCTGGTAATTATTTATGGTAAATCGACTTGTGTAGAGGAATTTTGGCAATCATTGGAAGGGTTTTCTAATAGTTTATGAGCTGCTGTCATAAATCATTTATTGCAGATCTGAAATTGGTATTTTTGAGTGCTGGGAAGTCAAGGATAAGGCTGGAAATTATTTAATATTTTCCCTTAACCCTAGCGACTGGTTTTGCAGTTTTGTGGGCAAATTTGAGTGGGTTTTCATGTTCAGAAAATTCAGTTTGATATATCATTTGAAAGCTCATAATTTCTACTTCATTGTGCAATTCGTTTCATGCAAAAATTCCAAGTATTGCATGAGATATTATTTTTAAAGTTTTCAGCTGATTTCAGTGCATATTTATTTATTTACTACTACTGCAATTAAATTGGTTAAAGAAGTGTTTTCTCCGACTAGTTAGCCCATCTAAACCCTTACTTTGGCTCACTCCAACCCCATTTGGGTTGTATTGAAGCCGACACTGAAGTTAGTTGAGGTGAACCTAGAAGGGTTTCTCTTCTAAGTTTGCTTCTTTGCAAGTAGTTTAATAAATTTTAATTAATATCCCAAAAGGAGATATTACAAAACACTACCTCCTTTTCCTTGGTCAGTGACCATGGCATGCTCAAAATTATGCTCATCGCTTCTAGATTACTTCCATAATACTTACCTTGTGTTCCAAAGATTCTTACCATGACACCCTGCTGTACCTTTTGGCAAATAGCATGGGTTAGATTGTATGTGGGCTGTAAAATGACTGTAACAATCATATGTTGCTTGAAATTTTTGTTTAAACAACGTGTATGTTGGAATACTTGTGCTTAGCGATCCTAATAGGTGAGACTTCTTGCATAACATCCAACAAAGAAATTTTCCTCATAACTGCAGATCTATAGCTTCCAAGATGAAAGATATTGTCACTCCAAAACATGAATTTATCAAAATGATCAGTAAGAACATAGTACCTTGGCTGCCAACAAGGAGCTCACCCACCTTTGCTGAAGTTGGAATTATGGAGATACCTTCAACACTTCTATCCTTGTGACTCAAAATATTTTCTTCAAATGCATGTCCCTCCACAATGCTACTCTGAAAATCAATCAATGGCTCACCCTTTGGAAATTTGAAGGGTGGTGCATGTTCCTCCATCTTGAACTCTTCACATCCAACAAGTAAAGCCCTTTTTGCCTTGACTTCATCACTATTTTGTTGACACATGCAATCATTAGAAGTCAATAAAACATCTTCTATTACCAAAGAATTTTTACCTTCAATATGTTGGGTCCCTTTTGTTCTTACTCAATGATGTCTTGTGGCTTTGAATTTGACTGTTCTTCTTGCTTCCTAATTATAATGGGAGAATTATTTTCCTTAATTTTCTGTAGGTGTTTTTCTTGAGTGGTTATCGACTTAACTTCCTTAGCTCTTCTTAGCCATTCATCACACCTTTTCTGGGTCCTCATTAAATCCTCTCGCGCTTGTGTGCAATGTGGTTAGTTTCTTTTCAACCACATTCTCTGGTTCTTTTTCTTCCTTCAAGAGAAACTCTTTTGGTTTTGGCTCTTTGGCAAATTCTTGAGGCTTAGATTTTGACCCTTCCTACTTTATTTCTATCTCCATCCATGCCTTTAGATCCTTCTGATATTCTTGCAAAGCTTGCAACATTTCTAACATGGATTTTTGCACTGTCCTCATAATTCACAAGCTTGCAAGATCATGGCTCTGATACCACTGTAATGTCCCTAAATGGACATTTTTAAATAATTCCGGATTCACTGGAAACCCTAGGGCAGGATTAATAAAAAATGATTTTTATTGCAAAACCCTTGCAACAAAATTTGCAAATGATGAAAATAATTTCTAAACCCTTGGAAAATTCTAGATTTCTTGCATATAATAACAGCCGTATCATAAACACTGAAATTGTTTTTTTAATAAATTTTTCAACACTAAAAATTAAAAAATACAACTGATCGTATAGATGATAGTTTTGCCAGATCCGATAGCAATCTTCAGCCACACTGAAACTGGAATGTAATCCTCTACAAGATGAAATCTTCCATAATTTATTATGTAACGACACTGTAGCAAGTTGAAAATGACTTCAATCTTCCCTAATTTACTGCAGCGACACTATAGCAAGCTGAAAATGACTTCTGAAGCTGATTATTTGATGAAGCTGATTTCTGATATAGACAGATCTGAAGCGCATATGTAGTCCCTGGATGGAACCACCACACAAAACCTGAGGGTTTTCATCCCCAAGTCTTTTCCACCGGAGGGTTTTCGTCCTTTGATGCTCCATAGGAGGGTTTTTGGTCCTCGATGCTCTATAGGAGGGTTTTCATCCTCTCGATGCTAAAAGTTGAAGCGGAATGCTCAAACTCACAAAATAAGAATAGTTGATTGAAAAGTGATGCCAAAAGACCCCAAGTGCCCCACTTTTATAATTTTACTTTCACACTTTTCAAGGAAAAGAAACCAAAAACATCCTTTATTTTTATTTTTACTTTTCCCTTTTCTAACCATTGTCTTTTATTTCTAATCTACGTTGCCAGGATACGGATACGAGTATCGGTTTGGATACGGATACGATACGCGGATACGTCAATTTTAAAAAACCCTTGGATACGTCCGTACATATATATTAAAAAAATATATATATATATATATATATATATATATATATATATATATATATATTTTTTATGTACATCTACTCATTTTTTAGTCCATAAAAAACTGAAATAGTAATACAAAACTTGAATCAATGTTCAAAACATTCAATATACAATTATTTAAGACTTTGCATTTTTATTGATCATGTGGCTGCCATACATATGATATATGAATATCATGTCAACATGAATACGAACAAAACTTGAAATTTGAAAAATATACTAGGATCCATGTTCAAATTTTCAAAACATACAATATACTTAAGATTTTACATTTCATATTTACTGCAGGATACGTATTTACTTAAAAATGAAATAAAACTTAAAAAAGACATATTTCTTGCAGGATACGTGCACGATGTCCAAGATACGTTAGTATACGTCACGGATATGTCTGTACATATCCGTGACGTATCCTGATGTATTCGGTATGTATCAGGCACGTATCCGTATCGTATCCGTATCCGATACGTATCAAAGGGGATTTGAGGGGGTCTTGGGCGTATCCATGCTTCTTAGATAGAAAAATAATAAAGTAATATTAAGTTGTCACTTTTTAAAAATAAAATAAAAAGTAAGTTACTTAGACAACTTAAAATATTAACTTTATTATATTTTACTTTATTTTAAAAAGAGGGACATAATAGTGTATGAAGCATCAATATCCACTAAGTGCTAAATGCTGCCAACCTTCGCTATGGGCCGAAAGAAAGAGGTGTTCAGCCTGGGGCTCTAGGGGTTCCTGTAGGGACTTGCGTCGAAGAGTGACAACCTTCCAAAGAAAAGGGCCAGACATCATTGGTCTGGTACCAAATAAAGTGGATGGAGAGTCGTCTGAGCCTTATTGAAAGACAATGGTGCTTCCCCTAGATCTTGTAATCAACAGGGCATCTAAAACGAACTGTTCCTCAGTCTCCACCTCTTGGAGGGAGCAAAGATGGCATATATGGTTCCCATGTAGAATAAGAGCATATTCTTAAAACTTGCTTGCAGAAACATAAATAGATTGATAGATATTCTTCAACAACATTTCATTCATATCTTGTTTGTGGTTACCGAGTTAGACAATGAATTCCTAATGATTACTGTAATAAAAATGAAGAAATTATACAGTGGGCTGTACTCTCTTTGTTTCTTGAAAAGCGCTAGGTCTTGGTGTCTTAAAACATAAATAATTCCAAAATTCTCAGATATAAACTTGTGGCAGTGGAACAATTCGTGAATTCAATTGTAGTCATAGGATTGTTCAATGTCTTTCGTTTGGTGTTGATTGTTGAAAACTGTGAAGCAGACATGTAAGTGTTACATATGATTCGGTTGTATAACTGTGTTGATGAAATGATTGCCAAAGTTTCTGTTTCAAGATTACTCATCCCTACTTAAAAGCATATGATATACAAACAGATTTGACTGCAATGTAATCCTTGGCAGACCTAGGGGTATTTGATCCATCGACTGTATATTGTGACTTCTTCAAAATCGTACTAGTAGTGATATGGGTTGAAACCCTTGAAATCCAAATACAAGGCTGACATAAAAATCAAAAAGGATCTGTAAACTAGGATTTAGTAAAACTCAAGTAAAAGTTAAAATAAGGGAAATATAAACTTCTTTGTTCCATGTGAAAGTAGAAGAAAATGGCCATTTTAACCTAGTTTTTAAAAATTTCAAATGCTGACATTAACTTCATGATTTCTATCAACAAACCTACCTGCATTTATGACAAAGTTCTCGCGATGATCAAGAGGGAAGTCTGGGTTTTGTGTCCTAATTAATGGAAAGCTTGTTGGCTAGATTTTCTGCATAGCACAAAACCTAGGCAATCATGAGATAAATCTCCCTCATTTAACCGGTGAGGCTCCCGTGTCAGATTTGTCAATTTAAGTATGCTAATATCTAAATGGGGTTTTTATTTTTAACTACTCAGCTCATGAACCATAACTGAATAGTTTTGCAGCAAGTAAGCAGTTGTTTAAAGAAAGGAAAAGTTATAGAAGAAGGTAATTACATAAACACATAGAAGAAATGGGGAAGATGTGCATCCCAATCAGTAGATGACAGAGCTGATTGCATACACATAGAAGAATCCAATAGATATGAACACAGAATTCTAAAACAAAGGCAACTCTAGATCCAAATCTAAAATAACACAGTTTATTAAGAGATCTAAGATTAAAAGCAAGAAACACAGTACACCGTGACACAAAGTTCTTCGAAACCTGCTCCTTTGTATTCCTTTGCTCCAGTGGCTCTCGGGGGTTCAAAGACAAAGTCTAGAACACAAGATCGCTTGCAAGCATAAAATTCCGATCATTAACCCTGAGGTTCTTCTCCTACTTATAGAATGTAGTGGAGGGAAAGTACAAATGGGAAATCTAACTCGAATCAAACATAAACAACAAGTAAGATGACATTTGACAATCATTCTCAACTAACTTCTCCTTAAGTGACACATGTATCACTTAACTAATAGAATTGTTCCACATGACTTTTAAGTAATGGTTGCAAAACCAATAACTTAAAGTTTTACAATTTCATCCGGGAACATAGAAAATAGAAGAAGTCATGCCACCAGAACCTTTATGTTTTCTTTTTTCTCGATATCGGATATACTTGTCGAACGTGTGACTCAGCATCTTCCCATCTGTTTTAGCCACTGCTTCCTTCTCTGTCCTAAACTACAGCAATCCTTCATTCAACACTTTGATGCACGCTTCCACATCTTCCAAGCTCGGCCCAAACCTCGCAATATCCGCCTACAGTGCCACCAGTCTGCTAATAGAATTCATCGTGAAAGGTTTAGTAGCTTTATCAATTCTCTTTTGTACCATCAGAAGAGACCCTTCCAGGGAATTAGGCACCTTGCTAGGAATGATCCGCACGTATGAAGTAACACCTCCGACCACGTCCTCCTCAGTGAAAGAAATGATACTGTCTAGTAAGGATGATGTCCTACTCTCAAGTGCCTGCATCCTTTTCAACAAAACTCTGTAGATCTCCAAACGGAAAGATACTGCAAACTCCAGCTTTGCTTCCCCTTCTCAACTAATCTGCTGCACAATCTGCTCTGCAATCAGTACATCTCTCGGCAACTTGTTGATCTCGCCAAAGTACTCAGGTTACTCTCAAGAATCGTGTTCATGTCCACTGTGCTCATCACCATTCTTCAGAATGATTTGCCGCATCATTCATAACCTTTAGAGGGCTTCACACCTCTCCAAGTTAGACAATGACTGACGAATAATCAAATCCTTCCATTCACAATAGCTTTTACTTGATTGCTTGCATCCTCCATTTCCTGCATAAGATGATCACTCACCTGCTCTGAAATGGGCTGAATGGAAGGCTTAGCAACCTTGGCTATGATCTCGCACAACTGAGATACCTGCTTCTGAAGCTCTTCTTTCTCCGCCTTTTCACTGTCAAGCCTAAGGAATAGAGCATCTATCAATGTCTGCGTATCCTGCTTCAATCCTTCTGTGGTGGCTTGACCGAGGGGTACTCTGGTCACTATAACATCTTTTGACGTGAGCTCCTTCTCCTTTCCTTCCGCCAGAATTGATATCTCAACAAACTTCTGCCCTGATTCCTCGATGATCAACCTAGAAGTTGCTTTAGCAACTTTAGGCCTTTTGTCTTTTCCGCCTAGGCTCTGGAGTAGCTACAAGTCGTGTTCCTCCAAGTTCATCTCCACTCTCGCTTCTGGAACTAATTGCAAGGCCAACCATTCCGAGAAGTTACTTCTCGGAGAATGAGAAATCGCTGAGTGCACTACCATCTCCCGCTCTGCATCCTCTCCATCAGAAAGTGCCATAGTGTTATGGCTACCATCCTCTAAATCGTCCAAGGACAAAGCCCTTTCGAACTCTGCCATCTGTAGCTTTAACATCTCTTCTGGAACAGGTGATGAACGGAGTGGCTGAGGAGAGAAGATGAATGTCACCGGATCCAATGGAGGCCTGGAAGTGTCCTGGCATGCGCAATAACTGGTGAAGTACTGGGTGCTGGAGAAGCCGGAGCTAAAGTCATGGCCGTGGAAGTGATCTTCTCCTTTGATTGAGATCTTCTATGCACCTTCAACTTCTCGGACCTTCTGCTGCTTTCTCCTGCGTGCTTCCTCTTCAGGGAATCTCCTGCGCCGAAGTTGCCCGTGACTTGATTCATCAGTGCTTCATCAAGGCAATATCCCTTTGTCACAAGAACCGCTTGAAGTATTCAAGAACACGCCTCCCGATCTTTCCTCAATGTATGGCAGCCTCCTACGTTATTCTCAAAGACGGCTCTATCTCCTCCCATTCGATAGTAAGTGTCAAGTAACACATTCCCATCATCTTTAAGATCCGCAGTATCCGCCTAGTCCAAAGTCGAACACTTGTTTTGCTTGATAGCTTTCTCGCTAAAATCCCTCTTTCTAACCTCATACTCACCTTTGCACTTCATCCAGAAATCCTCCAATGAAGGCACATGTGCGTACTCCTGGGAGATCGTCTTCCCGGCTACTCCAAATGGATCGAAGTTCAGCCGTGCCATGAAGAACTCTTGCTCATACTCAGATAACATTTGCGCCTCCATCCCTCAAGCTCTATGAATGCTCTGGCAGCAATAATGTCCGACAGTGATTGGAAAGAAGCCTGTAGACTTGTGCTGTTTCGACTGAAGGTCGTGTATCTCCACAAGTTGCCTGCTTAGCTCCATGGCGATCCATCTATCATTCGGATATCTGGGCATCTTTATTGGTTCTCCAGAAAAGCCTGTAACCCTGAGGTATGTGAAATCTGCAAACTGAATGAATAGACTGCCAATCCTGGATACGACTTCCCGTGCTTCTTTGCTTACCCTGTTGACCTTTAGGTCGTTGTCTAGCCTCGTAAATGAAATCGTAGAAGAATCAATCATCGACCACTCAAATCCTTCCGCACGCAGTACAAAGAAGTCAAGGGTAGCACTTGAAAATGGGGTCCTTAAAAGAATGCAACATCTATCTAGCTTGGAGAATATGCCTTGTTAAGTCAGCAGCAGCACACCAAGTAGGAAGTCATTTTGAAGCTGAAAGTACGCTTCACGTTCCGGAGTTGCTCACCAATGTTGTTGCTAATAATTTCCGACCAATTGATTATGGAATCAACCTTGTTGACTTCAATGGTCCTGATGAAAGCATACATCCATGTACGGAAAGTGTAAGCATTCGCCTCGCCATTAATCCTGCATAACAATTTGACAATATCATCGACCTCCTGCACCAAATTGGACCGTGAAAGAGTTCTTGGGAACTTGGAAGGAGATCTAGGCTTCTTCATGTATCTGCTATTCATTATGCTCACGCAATCAACTCTATGCTTCTCCCACCTGCTGCCGGCATCCTGAAGGCTAATGGAAGTCACCACCTTTCGTACCAAAATCTTCAAACAATAATTGACGACTCGCGTCCCGGCCGAATTATTGTTTTCCCCCGTAGCATCTCACACCGATCCGGATGAAGGATGGTAAGATCTAACACACTCCATAATAAACTCTCAGAATCGGGTCATGCATGGAAAGACTGCAGCTCAAATAATTCCATTGCTTTTAACCGCACGCATAAGTGAAGTCTTTCCCGCTCTAGATCTATTAATCAATTCGGAAAGAGGTTCCGGACCTAGATCTGTGTCTCCTATGTCTGCAAGTTTGGAAGCGATGCATGACTCCGTTGTGCTTTCTTTTTCCTCTCTTTGCCATGGCTTTTTTTTTTCCGAATAATTCTTTTTCTTCTTACTTGGCCGCATTTCTTCAATACCGTGCATCTAGATAATTCTTCGATTCGGAGATATATTTAATGTATCGACATTGATTAGAGCTCCTTTTCTTTTCAGAAAGAACCCGTAATGAATTCCTAATTAATTCGCATAAAAATGGCCACCAGAGCATGAATAGTGAATTTTAATTGTAAAAATCTGCACTTTTCAAGCCTACTGCCCCAAAAATTGATGTTTAATTTGCATGCAAAGAGAGCATGAATCTTTCCAACTTCACCTGAGCACCTGTAATACTTATGCAAACAATTATGCAGACAAAAATCAACCTCCTTCAATGCATGCGCCAAAATTGGAAGCTTTTAGCCTTGGTTTCACCTTTGTCTGAGCAAAAATCCTCTTCAAATGGGGCGCACTTTTCCTCTTGGCTGCAATTCTTTACCTGTGAATTAATTAATTCACCCTTATGGCAGCCCATGCTTATATAACCCTCATAATTCTATAATTAATAATTGCCCTTCCTATTCCTGGCAATTAATTAATTAAAAATCATGCTCTTCTCTTTAACTGATGTGTAAAAATAGCATGTTTAAGGACAGCCATCCAATAAATTAAATTAATTCAATTTAATCATCCACACTTCACTTCACTTAAGCTTCACAGTGTGCTTTGACCATAGCCACTGAAAATAGGAATTTATTTAATGATTTAATGCTTCAAAAAACATTAAATCTATCCTAAATGGGGCGCACTTTTTGACATGAAGGGGGCAGCCTTTAAATAAATTAAATTTAATCAATTTAACCCATTTAATTCTATTTCTTTTATTCCCTTTGGCTTTGTTGACTTTCTTCCATGCTTGGGCACCAAAATTATAAAAAGGAACAATTAAAATAATCCACTTTAAAGCTGCCTTTATCTCTCTAAAAGGGGCACTTTTTGGCATCATATAATTCTATTTTTAAGAATTTTTCACAATGGGATTCTTTACCCTGCAAGGCAGCCCCGAAAATCCCATGATCCACTTAAGTGATTTGACTTTGACAATGGGATTATTTACCCTGCAAGGCAGGCAATAAAATCCCATGATTTCACTTAAGTCACTTTTCTTTTATTTCACCATGGGAATTTTTACCCTGCAAGGCAGGCAATAAATTCCCGCCTGCCTGCAGCCTCTAACTTTCCCACTGCAGCTTAAGTGAATTTTATATCATGGGAAAAAGTACCCTGCTAGGCAGGTACAAAATTCCCACCTTGCTGTTGCTTCTATTTTTCCCACTGCAGCTTAAATCCTTTGTTTTCCAAAAATGCGCCCAACCCCGCAGGGGCTTTTCAGTGCACGACTTCGCCATTTCCCAGTGAACCAGACCTCCGATGGTGACTTCCTTCGGGCATAACGTGTGTGTATGTTCTCCACCGCCTCAGCCAAAAATCGATAACCCGCAAAGGAATTGGTCCAGGGAAATTTCACAGAAAACGAAACGGGACAACACAAAAACACGAAAAATTGCCAAAAGTCATAAATAAAGCCCAAAACTTATTCCTAGTTAAAACCCTTCTGGAATATAGGAGTAATGATATGTTCGATCACAACAGGGTTAAAACGGAGCGCAAATTGCGTCAAACGGGGCTCAAAATAATTAAATAAAAATTTTCCGCAGACAAATCCCGATGACAGATATAACAATTTTGGGCATCTGGGTATTTGGCGAAAAAGACTAATATGGCTCTTTGGGAATATCTTGACGCAATACAAGAACTTTCAGGCAATAAAAGCACAAAATGACCCATTATTTTAAAAGGACGAAATTTTTTTGGATAGGGTAGTCGCAAATTTCAGGATGAAATGCAGGGACACCAAAACTCTAATGCTGACATTGTAGTACTTAGTGATGATCTCAAGTTTCAACAACAATAAATATACTAATTGTATGTGGTAAATCCCCTACATACATCATTTAACAATGTTATTTTTCCTTTGTGCTTCGTTGAGTTAAAAGAAAAGCACTACTTTTATAAACTACTACGCATAATGTAGCGGCTGATAATTTGGGATTAAAATTTCAAGTGAGAAATATTTACGTTTGTTTATTGTTTTAAATACTGCCGACATCAGCTTTTTGTTCTAACAACAACAAAAATAGGTATTCTGACTGAAGTCAGTTGCACTTAATGCTCTTTGTACGTTCAGAAGTCAGCTTTCATCATTGTTGTAACAGGTTTCTTGTTTTCTGTGCTGAATTATAGTTAGATTCTGTATTATCTTCTCATTTTTCACCAATCAACACCAAATGACTAACATTAAACAATCAATACTAAATGAAGGCTGACATGTAAACACTCTACTATCTTCACATTTGTCAGCAAAGTACTGGAAAGCCTTCATGTGAGCCATCTATACTTTACGGATTCACACCTTCCTGTCAGCCTTTAGACACCTTACTCATTTTTTCTTCAAAGAAAGCGGTCGGATGAGCTTTCAGGAGCTTTGCTGTTTTGAAGCTATGATTAAGGCTTCAGGTCAGCCTCTGAGCTGTTTTCTCATTTGCACCTTCAGATAAGGGGACGAGCTGCAGTATTTTTCTGATTAGCGTATTTGAAGCATATAAACCTTTCTTTGGGAATTTGAGCCATATGTGTTTGCCACTTTGGGCCTTTGAGTTAGTGGCCAACTTTCAGGCCATTCATTATTTATTTGAGAGTAGATACGGAGGATGAGTTGGCTGCAGTTCCAAACATTCAAATCAGTTAGTGACCCAATGAACAACACCTCAAAAAAATGATTAAACATAATGGAATATCTTGAGGGAAATTACTTGATATTAGTGATGTTTAATACAACCTTCTAAAAAGCAGCAGATGACACTGTATTTAGTAGAATGATTGTAAACTTAAGAATTACACTTAGTAACCTTCTGATCCTAAGGAAGACTGACAAACTCTCTTCAACATGTGAAGAGATTCTTATAATGACAGATAAATCAATCACCAAAATGCATTTCTAGAAAAGATCATTCTATATTACATACCTTACTGATCTGTACCGATGTGCACTTTGTTGATTTGTACCTTCAGGAGAGGCCTTTAGGGAATCCTTTGAATGCTTTGCTGATGTGTACATTCAAGCACTCTACTGGTATTTACCTCTGCATACAATCTAGGGGTCGGCCTATGAGTCATTTGTGGTTCCACACCTGCATAATTCTAGGGGCATCTGATGGCTCTTCTTAGTGCCTCACACTAAAAACTGAAAAGTAAAGTGAAAAAAATTGGTATATCCATGACAAAATATACATGGTGGGGTCAAACTCCTTATTCCACTTGCATGTATCAAAACCATGCACCAAACATGCATCAAACCTTCAATGATGATGCTTAAATCATGTGATGACGATGCATAAAATTGTATTTAAATGTATGTGCAAGGCCCAATGAATATTGACATGGCATCTATGATTGAGCCATGGGCAATGAATGTAATGCCATATAGGTTGTTTGCTTAGAAGGCCTTTAACTAGTAGGACTAAAAATGGTTCTCAAGTATTGCATAAACATTATATTTGCTCATATATCCTTTGAAATGGTCCAATGCTATGCCACTGGATTAGGAGGAGCCAGAAATTTGTGAAGGAGCCCCAAAAATTAAAATAGGTTACAACTAGTGTTACACGGGGACGCATCCCCTAGATTTTGGTGATGTCCTAGATGTCCCGAATGTTTCGGGACTTGGGGACTTAGAGGGGATGTACTCTATTTTAAAAATCTTTCAAAAGTTTTCTAAATTTTTACTTTTAAAATGTTGTTATTTTTACCAAAAACATTAAATTATGATCTTGAAAGTACCTAAAATACATTAAACACGGTTTAAATCCTATTAATTTTTATGTACTATTTTAATAGCTGTCCCTCTGCTGCCCCTAAAATTTGGGTTTTTTTTTTTTCATCCCGAAACCCTGTCCCCTCGTCCCCTAGAATTAGGTAACTATGGTTACAACCCCATTTAAAGTGTCTCGAAAGGCTTATAATATAGTATCACTCTATTTGGATTGTGTAATTGGATAATTGGTATTGTAGAATAACTTAATAAAGCCCTCTTGGTTAAGGTAATTGGGTATCTGGAGACATAAATTTGTTAACGAAGGCATGGAGTCCTCATCAAACAAATTCACATTGTTCTCACATTTATTATATGCTACTAGTCTAGCAAACATGGGCGAACCAGATCAATTTTAGCATAGATTTTGGTGTATCTTAGTCATAGTTACCAAGTCCAGCCGGATCTGGATTTTTCAGCTGGCCTGAATAAATTAGTACGGGTCACCCTATTTTATTTTTTATTTTTATTTTTGCAATAAGAAGACACCTAACACCCTCATATATTATTTAATATTAAATAAATTCACCTTTTATATTGCGTTATTAATGTTTTTCTTTATTAATATCATTTTTTGCATATTTATAAATTATGCTCATATATCATATTATATATTTTGTATCGATTTTTCTGAGTTTTTTCAAGTGTTCCTGATTTTTGGGGTTTTTAGCCCTTGCAAATGGATCCGGATTTCCGGAGTTAGTAACTATAATCTTAGTCTATGGACCTAGGATTTAGGCTGGTTACTCGTATAGGATGATTTTGGGTCATTTTGATTATCCAAAAGGTGATATTACAACCATATTATGCCTTAATTCTTTCAAAGTTGGGATCAGAAATATTGCTGCTGTACTTCTATTAAGTAATGGACAAGACTCAAGAGTGATGCATGTTATATTACTCTTTAGAAATAAGATAGATTCCAAATCCAACTTTCCTGCCCCATAATTTTCTTAGTATTCATCAGACGGATTTTTACCATAAAAGAAACCTCTTGAATATTACTTTCCAAACTAACACATGAAACTCAATTTTAAGCAACAAGTCAAACATTATGGCCATTTGAATGAAATGGCTGAAAAATAATGGTGAAACAGTGCCAGTGGACTCATGCTTGTATTGGGCATATAATTTTTCTGTTTAAAATTTAGAGAAAACTACAGATCTAGTATGTGGCTAGTAAAAAAAAGTACCTAATTTACTCAACACTTTTTACAATACAAAAATGCAATTTTGTTTGGAAGAACTTTCCTGGTCAGAAATGAGAACTTGTGACTCTCATTTTTACATCTTTTGTGTATTTTGGGGCCTAGACTAAAGGCTGACCTATGGAGTATTCTATTGATTTGATATCGTCACTCTTATCTTTCTTATCTTATGTTTGAAGATTACGTAAGATTTATATTTTCTATGCAATGGATTTAAAACAGTGGTACCTTTTTTTTGCTTACAAGGAAATGCAATACAGCTCATTGGCATTATAAGTTATTTGATTTTATGTCTTATGTTTCTTCACTGAGATTGATTTAACTTTTGGAAATCCAGATTGCATCCTATTTATTGGCTTTAGTTGATGATTCTGACGGAAAAGCCCATTCACTGAGGTATATCTTGCTATAGTCTTCATATCTATGTTGAAGAGGCATCATGGATGACGTGGCACATCATCATTAAGAAATCAAGGCACTTTCATTTTTATTTGTTATGTTCATGATCTCTGTGAAAAATGCAAATGCAGGACCATTTACATTATGTATCTCTAGAGATTCCATTGGATTTGAATAGGAATGTGGAATCACCTCTCCTAATGATTTTCTAATGTAACAAGAGATTTCCCTGATTGGTTTTGTTTCATTGATTGTGTTTGTAGGTTTATTTCTATATGTCGATGTGGAATTGGACTTTCAGAAGAGGATCGATCTTTGCTACAATCCAAACTTGCTCCTTTTCTCTCGTCAGTCAAACTCAACATATTTATCTTCCATATTAATGAATCTGTTTAGATTTTTAAAAATAATTGCATTTGGTAGTTATGCATTTGTTTATTGTTTAAGCTCATAACTGATGTCTCTTGTCAGATCTTGGAATTTTTTGTGAGGAGCATAACATATGAACAAACCATCCTGATTTTGATTTGATCTTTATATACACTTCATGCAATATTGTTGGGTAGAGGAAGACCATTTTTAGTATTTACTGTTCTTGTTTTGCAGGGATAACAAGAGAGGCAGGCCTCCTAATGACTGTAAATATCTGGTGACAAATAGTCGCTATGAGTGTCCAGATGTTTGGGTTTTGAAACCAGAGATGTAAGGATGAGCGCTTTTAAGTGCTCAGAAGTCTTTTTAAATTCATGTTTGAAAAATGCACATGATTTTCTTTCGATGAAAAGCTTATTTGTTCCTGTCAATATTTCCTCCTTGTTTGATTGGTCTTTAGAATCTCTTTTTATAATTTAGGTATGTTGTTTCTCGGATCTGATCTATTTCATTTTGTGGCAGAGTTATGAATTTTGTTTACAATCTCTTTCTCATTCGTACAGGACATTGTACTTAAATGCTCTTCATAGTTACCGAGGGATGGGGGACACTGGTGGAGGGATTGGAGGACATGGGGGCAGAGGGACAGGGTTTTGGGATGGAAAAAAATACACCAGATTTCGTGGACGGCAGGGGGACATTTATTAAAATAATATATACAATTAATATAATATTTTAACTTTATTTAATGAAAATTAGGGGTTCAAACTGAATTTAGTGTTTTCTGGGGTACCTCCAAGATTAGAGCTCAATATATTGGGTAAAAATAACTTTATTTAAAAGTAAAAGCATCAGAAAATTATAAAAATAAAAAAATAGGGGACAATCCTCCAAGTCCCTGAAATGTTCAGGACATCAACAAAATCTACGGGATGTGTCCCCATGTAACACTGATGCTCTTTGATCATTTGTTATAGTTTCATGTTTTTTACCAGTTGGAGAATGAAATTAGAAGGTGTCTGATCAGATTGATCAGTTCATGTGGGAACAGAACACAAAGTCTTGGTTTATTAGGGTGTGTTATGCGGGGACATGTCCCTAGATTTTGGTGATGTCGCAGACATCCCAAATGTTTCGAGAACTCGGGGCTTGGAGGGGATGTTACTGGTTTTCTTAGTTTCAGAACTTTTAAAAGTTTATTAAAAAGTTGATGCTTTTACTTCAAAAAGCTGTTACTTATATCAAAAAAATTGAACCCTAATCCTGGAATTGCCCCTAAATAACAATTAGCCCCCTAAATGTCATTGAATACATTTCAAATATTTAAATATTTTATATATTCTTATAATAGCTGTCCCTTCGAAATATTTTATATATAAATTTAATAGCCTTCTCTTTACCATCACAGAAACCCCATTTCCCCATCCCCATGCCCCCATCCCTAAAACATAGCAACTAAGGTTAGGATGCTTCAGCTACATTCATTAGCGCATTTCCACTTGACACCTATCGTGATGATTAACGGCTCATCTTGTTCTGACCTTATAGTGGATTCTCAATACATTTGTCACTCCATCCCCTATAAGAACAGAGTACCTTTCATCCAGACATGACTGCGTCTAAAGGCCTTGACAGAAGTAAGAATTGGCGAGCCCTCATCTTGGGGCGGTCCTCCTACTTACTGTTTTCAGCAGTTATCTACTTTACACATGGATACCTATCCTCCCAACGTTCTTGTATTCACAATCACCCCCAACAATAAAGTGTTAGGGAATGCTACCCTCACCTTACGGCTCAGCAGACCAAGCCAATTAGGGTCCCAAGATGATTTTTGAATTCCTGTTTGACACTGATAACTTGAATATTTTGTGTGTAACTCTTTCATTTTACACATGTTTCATTCACGACAATCTGTTGGAGGTTGATATCGTTTCCATTTGAATTTGATAAGCAAACAACTTGTCTTTTAAGAAACATAGCTGAAATAAATTTTCTATGTAAAGTCATCAGTGGTTGATTTGCTGAACTTGAAGCATCCTGTTATTGATAGTGGAGTGTAAACCTGCCTTTTTCATTTTCTGGATTCTACAAATCAGTCCATTTTAAAGTTTGTCTTCTTGACATGAATCTGGTTGAAAGATTTGTTTCGTCTCTTGTGTGCATCTCTACTCATTTCTTATCTTGAGGCTTAATTAGTCTAGTGTTGCACAGAGACTTGTCTCCTACCACCAAATACATGTCTTGGAGATGGGACTTGTCTTTGAGACTGGTACTTGTCTTGGAGACTTGCATTTCAGTATTTTAAAATTATCTTTTGAACTCTTGACACTAGATATGATGAGATATTAAAGATAAATATCAATATAATTACACTTGTCTTTTGTAAGACGCATCTAATTTCTCTACTTAATAAAGTTCTTAATATTTTTCTTAAGATATATTAGGTTGTATAATATTGTTCTCTCTCTCTCTCTAGTTACCATGAGACTGGTACATGAACACCATTTTTCAGAAAATTAGGATATGGACTATTGGGGATAGAAAATATAGTCACCATATATATAAATTGCCATCCCTGAGAACTCATATCCTATTTTTCTGGAAAATGGTGCAACTATACCAGTCTCATGGCAACTATGTTATATTCTCATTTTACCGGATTTGTTGGGGGAACAATAGAAAACACAATAGAGGAGTATATATTTAGTTAAGTAGAAAATTCCAAAGGGTGAATCAAGAAATAGGTTTCTTAGTAATCTGCACATTTACTAGAGCACATTTATTCTTCAGCTACAATTTACATCTCCAAATGGCAATTTGAGTTTATCCTTCTTTTTATTAGTTACATAAACATTCCTCCCCATTGGTAGCAATAATTATATTTGTTCTAAGATACCGGTATGACAGCTGTAGGCCCCTATGTATTGGTATGCAATGTACCCGGTACTGGTACGTCTTCGAAACATACTTGGGAGCAGCTAAGGTACTGCCTGGGAACATTTGTAGATGTACCCGGACCGTCCCGACCATATCCTAGTTGCTCCTAGGGACATTTAAGTGCCAAGGCATTTTAAAAAAAAAAATTCCCACCTTTTTACATAGTTAAAATAACATAACAAAAACACAATATGAAACCCTAAAAGTGAAAGAGAATGTATAGAACAAAGGCAAAACATAAAAGCAAAGCAACTTACCTCTCATTCCCTCATTGCATACTTGCCTCTCTAAGCTCTCATTTTGCTCATTTAGGTTTGATACTTCATCAACAAGCATTGCTATCATTTTCCTAAGCTAGTATGAGTGCCCATTCGCTGCCAAGGTGATTGAGGAGCTTGAAAGGAGGATTTGTGGATTATTCATTGAAGGTAAGGTTTTAACTTTCAAGTTTGATTTTTTTTTGTTTTCAATCTTTCACACACTTCATGCTTCTTTTGATGTTTTATTGTTTTCATTTTAAAATTTTAAACTGTTTTTCCATTTATTAAATTATTTTACAATACATACATGTTATGCCCTAGGGCCTAGGGTTTAACCGTTGTTTTCTTTGCTTATGGTGTTGGTTTTTAAACTTGTAGGCACAACTAAAGACTCAAAGATAATACTACTACAATGGCAACAAGTTCCACCTCCTTTGGCCAATCCTTTTTCAAAGATTTTGATTCGAATTCACCATTATGGAGGCATGTCACAATACTAGAGCAACTTCTAGGTGGTGGGTGTTTTGTTTGGAGATGCCATGATTGCGAAGGTGTATTCAAAGGCTCATATAGTCGGGTGAAATCCCACTTGTGTGCAATATTGGGTCATGATGTTAGAATTTCGAGGGGAGTAACAATGTAGGGGTGTCGACAACAAAAGTGTTGGAGTATATCAAGGAACAAGGAAACACAGAAGCAACCTTTGCCTTGAAAACGAGTCGTTTGTTAAGAAAAAGTACGTCATCTCAATTAGCGAGGCCACCTATTGCTCCATCTAGAGATGGCTCCCTAATTATGGCCCCAACACATTTGATTGTGATGTCTACCTCCATGCAAGATGAGGATTCACCTCTTTCACGAAAGAGGACAAAACGATTATTGGAAAGGACAAAGGGACAACTAGAAAGGTCCTTTCAAAATGAGAACAAGGATATTGCGGATGAGCACATTGCAAGATGTGTGTATGCAAATGGTTTGTCATTTAATGTTGTTAGGTCACCATATTGGCAAGAGATGGTGAAAGGGATTAATGACGCCTCAAAAAGGTATAAAGGGCCAAATTGTGAGAAACTTTGCACCACCCTTTTGGCAAAGGGAAAAAACATGTGGAAACCTCTTTGTAGCCATTTAAAGACTTGTGGGCCAAAAAAAGAGTGTCCATTGTTTTTGATGGATGGAAAAATGCAAGAAATCACTCTTTCATCAATATCATTGTAGTATGCCCTAAAGGGGCAATGTTTTTAGAAGTAGTTGATTGTGAGGGGCATGTGAAGGATGCTTAATTCATTGCCAATATCTTCTACATGCGTGTAGACATGCATATGCTAGGAAAATAATGTTACATCATTCTTTTCCTATTTTTTTCTTTTAATGTGCCTTCTATGTCCTAAACAAATCTCGGCTAAGGATTGGAATAACCAATGCATGTAAGCTAGTGACTATAGTTAGGGGTCACATATCTATATAGGGTTCAAGAGAGGGCCTATTTATATCTATGCCCTCAATCTACATCTACCACCATATACATAAGTAAATGATGCCTAGCCTAAAGGCCATAGATTGGGTAGGCGCGGTGTGGTGCCCCACCCATCCACCCCCATATACATAGAGGATAGAAGGCCTGTCGGTTGAGTTGGCTTGTCGCCATATCCATATATAGGGGTAATTATCAAGGGCAAAAGGGTGGGAAAGGGTTTAATGCAATGCATCGAATGCGAGGCTCATATATATTAAAATCAAGCAACCTTCTCTCCAGGTCTTCAAATGTTGAAACAAAT
Organism: Taxus wallichiana var. yunnanensis; assembly: GCA_018340775.1. NCBI lineage: Eukaryota > Viridiplantae > Streptophyta > Pinopsida > Cupressales > Taxaceae > Taxus > Taxus wallichiana. The sequence continues at coordinate 348,808,820 of CM031238.1, forward strand.
ATTCACCCAATCTAGAAAGAACTTTGCTGCCGCCTATATATCCGTCTCGTGGTTGGGAACGACCTAGAAAGAAGTGATTGTTTACTGATAGGCCCCTACCTATATATGGGGCGAGATTGGCCTCGAATTTTTCAAGGCATATGTGATTCAAACCGTTGAGTGCCCATATGAAGCCATTGTGGCGACGGGGCTCAAAATGTTGTCAAAGTCATAACGAACAATGCCAAGAATCGCAAAGCCGATAGATGTTTGTTGAGGCGAGGTATTGGCATATTTTTTTTAGACCCCATGTGTGTTATTTATTCACTAAATTTAATGCTGAAAAAGTTGGCCAATAAAATTGAGTGGATTAAGCAAGTGTATGCCGAGGGTGAAGAGATCCAGATGTTTGTGACTAACCATCACCAAAGTGATGAAGGCATCTAGGATCCTACTTATATTTGGAGATGTCAAGGTGAGGGAAACTAGATATATTTTATTTATAATGTAAGTTTCTAAAAATATGGTACTCAAAAGTTTTTTAATTTACGTTTTTAATTTTTACTAGGTTGCCGAGACTTGATTTGCATCACACAGGATCATCTTGAGACGACTTGTGAAGGTGTGAGAGGCACTTAGGAGGATGGTAACTTCCAACCTATGGGCAGTATGGAGGATATGAAAGATCGAACGAGCCCAAAAGTGAAGGCACTCGATCTTAGATGACACCTAGTGCGATTGAGTAGAATACTTGCGGAGTTTTACCAAGCCCATCATGAGTTCGATCCGTTTTATTGACATGTATCAACCGTGTCTGGAAGAAATATATGATGGCATCGAATCAATGATTGAGAAGATAAAGAGCATCATAAATGCAAAAGAGCAAGATCCTTAGGATTAATTTTTCATCGAAGTACAATCATGCCTCATTGAGTACTAGAACAAAATGACCACCCATTACATCTCCCTTTCGTTGTATTGACTCCTAGATTCTACAACTTAGAGATCCTTTCTTTCCCAGAGAGGGTAACATCATATAGGGATGCTGAAGTTAGTGAGGGGCATATGTTGGCATTTTCTAGGCTTTTATGTGATCTTGAGGCCAAGCACATGGTTATGACAGTTTGGAAATTTCATAGTGGAGTTACGTCATAACTTTTGCGCTCTTCGGACCAAGTACAAGTGGATGATCATATGTGGGGGAACCTCCATGGTCAATCATCTTTGAACCTACAACCTTTTGCAATCAAGGTCTTAACACAAGTATGTTTTTATTGTTTTAGTTCTCTTTCCTTTTTGTTTCAAATTTCTTAATGTTGGCTAAATTTTATGCATAGCTTAAAACCTAGGCAATCATGAGATAAATCTCCCTCATTTAACGGTGAGGCTCCTGTATAAGATGTTTATCAATTTGGTAAGGGTGGATCCTAATAACTATTTTTCGGGTTTTACTTTAATTACCATAGCTCGTGAACCACAACTGGGCAATTTTGCAGTAAGTAAGCAACATGAAATATTTGCAGAAAGGGGAAATAATAGACTTTAGGAAAGAAGAAAGGAAGATGTGCTTTGAATCAACCAATAGTTATCAGAGTTGGTCTCATCCACACAAATTAAATAAACAGATAAATCGCAACATTCAACAGAACGGGAAAGAAATGACTTCTAACCTAGATCTGAGATAACACAAAGTTTATCAAAACCTCTGAAAAGAAGAACTCAACAAAACACTTTGTAGACACAAAGTTCTCCAGAAATCCGCCTTTTATTCAATCCCAAGCCTTCGCAGCAATCACATCAAGGGTTCCAACACAAAGTCTGAAAACTCAAGAATGCTCTAATTACAAAAGCTCTTGCTAAAACAAGTTCTGATAAAACCAGTTGTGATCCTTTAACCCATAGGCTCTTCCTCTATTTATAGTGCATAGAGGGCAATTACAAATAGGAAGCTTTCAATGAATTGCCGCATGCGGAAGCTATAGAAAAGGAGACAATTGGCAATCCTTCTCCTAGAATCCCTCTTTGCATGACATGCATGATTTACAACTAAAAATAGAACCTTCTATTCTGCATGTTTGCCACCTATTTCCAAGTAATTGACTTCTTCTAGTAACTCGAAGTAACGACTTTCAAACCAATTACCTAAGTTTTACAATTTAATTGATTACTCAATTGCTTTGTCGGAGAAAATAAGAGAAAGAAGAAGAGAGAAAAGGAGTTATTCCTGCTGCAGCACTCCCAGTCTTGTTCTTCTTCCATACTCTGCATGCTAATCCAATCTGTATTGTACTTCCGCCTCACGAATGATATCTTTGCCTTGAATTTGAGGTGCTCTTTTCTCTCATATGCTATTGAATCCTTTCCTTTGATTCTCACCAAACCGGATCTTGAAGCAACCGACCGTGATCTCGCTTGTAGGCGCGCCTCCGACTGTCTTCCCTCTTATCCTTGAAGCTTTTACAATTCTCCTCGAGTATGTGCACCGATGAAATGCTTGCCATAGACAATTCAGAAAAAACTCATCACCTTTTATTTTTAATTGCATATGAGCAATTTCGAATTTTGGAAATCATTTCGGGTGCAAGCAAATATAAGTAGGCTCAATGTGGGTTTAACTGGAAGATTGGGAAGCACATGCACATGCTTTTAGAGGGATTTTGCATGCAATTCTGGAGTGTTTCCCATGGGCTGTGTTTAGGCTCTCTGAGGAAAAACTTGTGTTGAAAATTAAAGAGGGCAGCAATGTGAAAATGAAAGGAAGGCAACAACTTGAAGTTGGCAAACAATAACTCCAAAAACTACGACTTGCACATGACCAATCTAAACTCAGCCTTTCATTAAAAATTGCGAGAAAAACATGAAGTTACGGCAGCGAAAAAGTGGAAGGAAGGCAACAGTTTAGATGGGTGACTTGTATTAGCTTTTTCCACTTACTTTTGCGAGAAAAACATAAAGTCACAGCAGCGAAAAAGTGGAAGGAAGGCAGCAGTTTAGATGAGCGACTTGTATTAGCTTTTTCCACTTTTTCGAAAAACATGAAGTCACGGCAGTGAAAAAGTGGAAGGCAGCAGTTTAGATGAGCGACTTGTATTAGCTTTTTCCACTTACTTTTTCGAGAAAAACATTAAGTTACGGCAGCGAAAAAGTTATAAGCAGCAGGCAGCTTGCAAAATTCATGATTTCTCTTGTGTTTGGCGTGGAAAGTACCAAGGAAAGGCAGCTTGCAAAATAAATGACTTGCTCTTGGAATTGCCCCAAAAATTGCGACTTGCATAAGGAATTGGCGTGGAAATTGAAGGAAGGGCAGCTTTGAAAAACCACGTTTTGGTTGTAGACTGCATTTCTTTTCGTTTTTGGATTTTCGGTGAAGAAAACACAAGTGTAGAATAAAATTTCCATTTTTGTAAGGGGCCCAGGAAGATGTAGCAGCAAAAACTTGTAAGTGTCATAACTTTCACTCCGCAGCTCCGTTTTAGGTGCCATTTTTTTTCTAAAAGTGTATATTTTCTCGAGCTCTACGCATTGGTGGCAGTATTTTTCTTATCTTCATAAAATCCATTATTGCACCTTTTTGGACCAAGCAACCTCTTAAAATCTCCTGAAGGAATCCTGAGCCCTGGTCACTTTTAGACAAATTAATTAGCAATTAAAAACACTGGATTGCTGGACTAAAAACAGAGAAAACCAAAACACGAAAAAATAAAAATAAAAACAAAACCCGAAAGAAGTTGCGAGCAATTGCTCAAAAAATTTCTCCAATTAGCTGATCTACAAAACTCTTCCCCCCGGGTGAATTTTCTGTGATAATAATGATGGGGTGAAGTGTTTTATATAACCTAAATCCTCCAATTTTAGCTCAATCTAAAATAACTTTATTTATTTAATATAAAAATAAATAAAATGCTTTCAGACAAAGCCTGACGAAGGAATTGAGTGAGCTTCAACATGTGGGTATTTGGCGAATGTGGCTCTTATGACTCTCTGGGGATACCTTAGAGCAATGCAAGCAACTACAGCAAAACAAAACGCAAAACACGACCCGCTACTTAAAAAGAATGAAAAATTTAAAAGGGGTAGTCCCAGATTTCAGGGTGAAATCTCGGGGACACCGCTTAAAATTTAAGTTTGAGTGTTTAATTTTATAAATTTTAATTTTGCATTGATTTTGCCTCAATAGGTTGCGAGTTCATCTTCCTCTGAGCGCACTTGGAGTACATATGCTTTTATCCACTCATAGAAGCATAACAAATTGGGCACTAAAAAGGTTGAGGATTTGGTGTCAATACATTCCAATTTGCGCCTTCTATTCCACAAGTAGTTGAAGTACAAGGGCAAAAAAATTGGGATGTTGACCTAGAGAGAGTTGACTTGGATACTTCCATTTCCACTTTTCATTAGATGACAAGGGATTGGAGACTTCTTTGGCACCACGAGACCTACATGCACAAGGAGGTGCTAGTGGTAGTGGCCCTAGTGGGAGTGCTTTGAGTCCATGTGGTTCTAATGAACCACATCATGATGTTGATGTTGATGCTCTCGATGAAGAGGAATATGATGACTATTGAATACTAGTTTGATCATTGGTGTAATAAATAAATTTAATATATCATGACATTGTGTTTAATTTAAGCCTTTAACAAATTATGAGTTGTTTTAACTTTTTTGTGGTTATCTAGCTTATTTTGTTTTCCATATGTGTAATATGTGGTTAATACCAATTTATTACTTTGTAATTTATATTTCTTTAATTTTTATATATTTTTTGTATGGTTATATACATAGTCAGTCCGTGGTCAATCTTTTTTGTTGTATTTGCGTATCGGATACTCTATACCCATACCCGTATCTAAAATGTATTGGTAACTTACTGATTGTTTAGTAATGATGCCATTTTTCCTAGAATTTCATCATTATTTGTCGTGGTAAAAGAAAGAAAAGAAATATCCATGTCTGACCAAAATATGTCGAGGTGACTCTAGAGTCTAAAAGTACATCTTATATAAATAATGCGGGAGTGAAAAGGAGCTTCAAAAGATGTTTATAAGCTAAACTCAAACTAAAAGTACAACAGTTAAAAAGGCTAACAAGGGGGTTGAACCTCAAAAGGCTAAACCCTAAACATGCCAATGTGATAATGCCTTGTATTACAAACATTACAAATAACCATGCGACAAGAAGGCCCTCACCAAATACATTGTTGAGCTGCTGCCAGTTTACAATAAAGTAGATGTTTGGAGATTAAAAGTGTGTTACAGGTGTCCATGTTAAATGGTAGTGCTTATCTGAAAGAATAGGAGGATATTTTGAATCTAATGAGCTATTTTGGAGGGCAAATCAGAAAGTATCTGTCAACTTTAACAACAGCCTGAACATTGTTCTTTAGATTGTAATTTGGTGGCAAATGCACACAAACACACACACACACACACACACACACACACACACACACACACACACACACGCACGCACGCACGCACGCACGCACGCACGCACACGCACGCACGCACACGCACACGCACACACGGACACACGCACACACACGCGCGCACACGCAAACACACACGCGCGCGCTGCCGCAAGACACACACGCGCGCGCGCACGCCACGCACGCACGGCCCACGGCGCACACGCACGCGCGCACACACACACACACATGCACGCGCGTGCGTCCCCCGCCCACGCACACGCACACGCACATGTTAATAGACAATATGTTCATTTGCCTGAAGTTTGGCATGTTTTTCCTGTTTTAAATCAGGGCCTAGTAAATATGTATCCTAATTGGCATGCTTCTTTTGTAGTTTTTAGAGGAGAATCAAGCTGTATATTGATTAAGATTTGGTCAGTGCAGGTCAGTTGTGGTTCAAGTAACTTCAGAGAAAAGAGTATATCCAACTTCTGTATGTTCATTTACATAATGTGTATTGCTCATGCTTCAATATTATATTTCTTAGTGAATTTTCTGATTTTCTAGGTGTCTGGTGGAACTTTTACCTTCTTGATAAGAACAGTTTAATCTTCTGCAGACATTCAAAGCAGGATGGACTTTCAGATTTCCAAGATTTGTAAGGGTGAGATATGACAAATGCTGGTCTGAATCTCTTTATCTTAGAGGTTTGCTTACTCGACCTTGTTTCATCTCAGTTTTGTAAGTCAGATGATGTTATACAAATTGAATCTTCTCCTCTTGTACAGTATAGATATAATAATTTCAGTGTTCTCTTCTTTTGACACATTTTTTATGATCCGTTTGATTGTTCCATTGTTGGCTTGTAGTTATCTGAAAATTTGAGGCTGACCAAACTTTTCATCAGTCCAACAAACTAAAAGCATTTTCTGATGTTTGGCTTACATCACTTTTTTCTATATGTTTGACCAAGATTATAACACAAAACTATACCTCATGTTCTTAGAATATGATATCAAATTTTGTTTATTGTTTTAATATAAAATGAAGAAAATTGTGGTATGGTAATGAAGTAATGAGTGGGGAGGGAAGGAATGCTAACCGTGTAGTTCTGCGTCGAATTTCTTTAATCTCAAAGATTGGTGCATTTTCCATCGGTGAATTATTCCATGGATTTTGGAGGACACTGAATTTTATAGTAAGGAACGTTGAAATACTTGTATGAATGCTGATGCAGGTGAGTTCAATGCGCAGAGTAATCGGCATACTTCAAGTATTCAAAATAAATTGTCATTTTTTTTAATGCTTTGAATATATGCTTCATATATTAACAAAAAATATTTACAAGGGCCTGTACAAAGAATCAGCAAAAGTACAGGATATATACAGAGGAGATTACACTTTTCTTAAACTAAAGACAAGAGCAGCTAAATCAGAATAGTCAGAGGGATCAAATTGCCTAGCTTCTTTAAGCAGAAGATGTCCTTTTGCAAGCAATTGCATTCTAACTTCACCTTGCCAAGCTTGTTTAAAATTCTCCAATGTGCCCTCTTCTTCTTTGAAAATGTACCCGCATTTGAGTTTCCAAAGGATGAAGAGGGTTGATATACGTACGCGTTGCCATAGACTTACAAAGGGTTTTTGGATCAGTGAAGTTGAGTCTCCAAGTAAGGCTAACTTCCATTGAAGAGTACGCTGAAAAACAATTGCCAACCTAGTCTGCACATCTTGCCAACAAGTTTTAGCAAAGGGGCATTCCCACATGAGGTGTTTCACAGTTTCTAGTTTAGCACAATAGGGGCAGAAACCATCTGTAAAGCCACTCTTCAAAAGCCGAGCTTTAGTAGGCAGCCCCTGGTAAATGACAAGCCATGCAAACACTCTTAATTTATAAGCCACTTTGATTGACCAAACACTGTGCAACTTGTGAATCCACAATGATTCTGCATCAAAAGTAAGCCACCTGGGATTAAGAATAGGAGACGAGGCATTTCTGATGTAAGAGATGATATAATTTGTGCGTATCATACTGAAAAATGGGCTTATCATATATCCATCTCCAATCTCTCCATATAGGGCCTTTCAGTTCCAGGTTCAGCTTGAAGATGTCATCAGGAGAAATAAGGTTCTGGATATCCTTAATCACTAATTGGTCAGCAGGTGATAGAGAAAATTCTCTTGATATTTCCTTCCAAGCCTTCTAGTCACGTGATGTGGTATCCTCTGATGGTTCAAAAACACTTAAACACGTATTCTTTGATCCTTATAAGATGCATATGGTACTGGCATAACACCTATCTTCAGTAGAACATGATTGCACAATACCAACCCCAAGTAAAAATACCACTTCAACTATTGATTCCTCCAATGACCATGTATCTGAAACCTTAGTAGTGTAGGGTCAATAGCATGCAGAATTTTATTAGTCCATACAGAGTCTTATTGCACATGATTTAAATAATCATTTTGGATTTTCATCAATAAAGCATTAAGATGAAGACTTCGTAGCAAGAATTTTTAACCTACATGGTTCTACAAAAGTTTTCCAAGGGTTTATCAAGGCTTCTAGAAATGGTCAATGGAGGATATTTTTAAGCTCTATTATTGTAAGAAAAATTAGGTGTCAAATTGTCCAAGGTTATGTAAATTCATTCATGATCACTATCAATAAGTGTTTATTATTTTTCATGTGCATGTTAGTCATTTTGCACCAGTAAATTTGTACCTATCGGCCTTCCACACGTGCCTGTGGATGATGTTGCTAGCTTATAGATACATAAATCAGCTTTATATCAATATTATAGTCTCTTGGCAATTATGTGCAATTCATTTGTACTTATGCGTGTTGTGAAGGGCAACAACAAAGTCACCACAAGGTCTTTGCCTACTTTTGAAATACCATACCATGAATTAAAAATATATGGCTTTGTTGACTCTACTCATCACCTACATCTATTTTTGATTCAAACAAGATTCAAAAAGTTTCAAAAGCATAAAATCAATACAAAACTCAAAAACAATATTCAATTTATAACTTGATATTCACATGAGTGAAAACTGTAAGGTAACGCCTAGACTAATTAGGATAATTAGTTTGCTTTGAAGCAACTCCGCTTGATATGATGAAGATATGAGTTTTAAATCATTCTAAGGTCTTTGATGACACTCAATTTTGCAGTGTTTTTTACATTTTGATTGTAGCTTTTCAATGCTCGTGAAGATTTCAATGGCATCATAAATCTTTCCATGTAAATTCTTTGGATTTTAGATTGATTGTCTTTTTTTTGGTGACCAGAGTTTGAAGAAATGGTTCAAATAGCAAGGTTAAATGGGAACAGTTTATTGTCTTATCATAAATACGACCCCCTTATCAAAGTTTCAAAGAGGCGTAAAAGGGATCATGTACAGAATAATTCAGTGGTTTTGTCTCATTTTCAAACTTCTGTCCTTTCTGGTGAAGCAGCACATGGTCATCTTGATAATATGGTATTTTGTATCCTTTTAGAAGCAGAGGAAATACATACCTATTTTGACATATAAGATGCTTATAAAATATCTCATAAATTCTTGATTTAGTTAAATTCTGATTAGAACATGGCATGCTTGGATTTTTTGATTGCATATTTATGTTTCTCATATTGTCTTTTTGGTATTTCTTTAGTAATCATATGAAGTTATAGTATCTACTTGTTTGTGTGATTAATTTGATATGTAAAATCCAATGTGGGCTTCAATTTCAATTCTAGAATTTTTTTCTCCTTAGCCCGTAGGATCAGACATCTGCAACATGACTAAAGATGTCAAGAAAGCAAAATTATTTGCACAGATTCAGGAATATGGTGGAAAAATAGCAATGAATCTTTCACAATCTGTAACTCATGTTATTGCAGCAGAAACAGAAGGTTTGATTGCCCGATATTTCGTTCATCATATATACATGGCTTACTTCATTGGATTTTGTAAATTATTATTTTATCATTAAATACATTGGCTCTTTCTTCCTCAATACCATGTTATAGGATGCCCACCAAATAATATATCTGCTTAAATTTCAATAAATTTACCTTGTTTTCTTGTTAGGAAGTAACATAATCTTCGTTTTTTTACCAAGCATACTTATTCTTAAAATCAACTCATTCTGCACAGATACGTTTCTTTTTATTTTTCCGCAGCATAATTTTTACCTCATTTCCATTTCTAGTTGCTATAATTTTGTTATATTCTCATATATATATATATATATATAGCTCACTAGCGAAGACAGCAGAAAGGCAAATAGCATCCGGACCGGCAGCTCTTCCTTGTTTTGCCGGCAGGGCAATGAGAAACTGGCTACCGCTAACGCCTATTCTCGTTCTTTCCGCACAAACCATATAGAGTTATGCCCGACTAGACTAGACTACACGGGGCTGTATAGAGACGAGTGTGGCATAGTTTATACTCTAGTCTATGCTGCCATATATATATATATATATATATATATATCTGGCAGCATAGACTAGGTGAGGAGCTCTATAGTCAATGCCGGTCCAGCAACAATTATTCCCCTAGTTTCCTGGAAAGGGAAGAGTCTTTATGCTCTCGACCACCCCACCCCCTGTTCAGGGCTCTCCCCAGATTCCAGATAGATGGCCCATATAGATCAATCAGATATAGGACCACTCCGGCCCCTAGATATATGGGCCATCGGCCCTATCCCTATCCCTACATATAGAACTCTATCTGGAGGTCTCCACAGGAGATGTAACTTCATGTAACATTCTATCCCCATCCCATCTATATAGAGGGGAGGGGAGGCGTCGGGGAGTCCCTCTTCCTCCAGATAGAATATTGATATTCCAATCTTTTCTTTGCTTCCATATCCCCCGATCCTCACCCCTTGTCATATAGATGGGATGGGCCCCCTCTCTTCTCGATAGCCAGATAGATATATAGCCTGTCAGACCCTGATGCTGTGACTCGGGCATTTTTAAATAGAGGTGCTAGCCTCACAGAAGTTCGGAACAACTGCAATATCCACCACTTCCAGTATAGCTGCCCTTGTCCGTATATAGAGTTTTCTTGGCTCCATCCTCGATCAGATCTGGTCGCAATCTGGATAGTTCAGGGTGCCAGTTCTAGATGGTCGTTGGCCCCACTATATATAGAACTGCCCCCTCCCCTATAGAGAGAGAGAGAGGAAGAGAGAGAGGCTATATATATATATATATATATATATATTGCTTCAAAAATGCTTTTTGTACTTTTTTGTATTAGCAAGAATTTATTTTGCATATTTACAGGGGAGCGAGCCACAAGTGTAACATCAGTAATATGGATCATGACTTACATAAATATTAATAATTCACTAATTACAACACACCCACTCAATGTTAGTATTTATATATCTTTCAAGGTTAGCATTTATGCCAAAAGCATGTATACAATTGAATGTCTTCTTTTCTGCTTGTTCCCCTACACAATGATATCGAGTTTCAATGTGCTTAGTTCAACTCTAAAACTTTGGATTATCAACCATCAGAATACAATTCTTACTGTCGCAGTTCATAACAAGAAATGGTTGATGAATCCCAAGGTCTTCATGTGGCTTTCTCAACAGTACCAATTATTTATGGGCAAAGCATGTTGATACATATTCTGCCTCTGCACTAGATGGTGATATTATTGATTGTTTCTTGCTTGACCATGAGATTATTCTACCAAAAAGTAAAAAGTATCATCTTTTCTACTTGTTCCCTTACATAATTATATTTAGTTTCAATGTGCTTAGATCGACTATGGAACTTTGGATTGTTCACCATTGCAATACAATTCTTACTGTTGTAGTTTGAAACAAGAACTTATTGATGAATCCCAAGATCTTCAATTAGCTGTCTCAACAATACCAACTCTTTATGGGCAAAGCATGTTGATACATATTCTGTTTCTGCCGTAGATAGTGATATTGTTGACTTTCTTGCTTGACCATAAGATTATTCCACCAGAAAATATAACAATACCCAATATCTAAATCTTTGATCATCGACATCTCCAGATCAGCTTGTATCACACTGGCCAAATAGATTCAACGCATGGATTGAACCCTCACTAGTTGATTTCTAAATTGTGGGTACCACGAAAATATCTAACAATTGACTTAATTGCCATCCAATGTTGTGGTCGTGGATCATTGAATATTGGCTTACTGTATTAGCCGTGAGATACATGAGAGTTCCGACAGCATTTCTGTATCAAATATCCTTCATCTTTTAAAATATTGTATCATTCTTTGGGCATATTTCTTTTGCTAATTTAGTTGCAACATTCATCAAACTAGGAACAAGTCTGCTCTTGCTCATTCTGTATCTCCTGGGTATATTTTCAATATATGCACATTGATTTATTTGAATTATCTGTGCCTTGTGATTTATTCGTATTTGGAAGCCCAAACAACAAAGAATGTCACCATGAGCAGTCATTTCTAATCCCGCTGTTAGAATTGTCTTAAAATAGTTTGGTAAGGACAAAATCTTTACTCAAGACATTTGCATCATCTACAGACAGGGCTAAGAGCAGAAACCATCCATCAACCCTTGATGTACACTCACATCCGCAGCTGAATGCTTAAAGAATTATTTCAACAAATAGTCATCTATATGTTGGTAATTGTTTGTGTTGACATTCTGTCACACCTAGGTTTTAGCTTGCTTAGTATAGCTGTTATAACCTTAGTTATAGATATTTCTTATTATCTATCCTTAGAAATAAGAAATTGGGCTTTCCTTTTCTTATCCAATAGGATATAGCCTTTTCCCCAACCAATAGGAGTTTCCTAAATCCTGACCACTCGGAATTAATGGGCGAGACCTTTGTTTGCTTATAAATTTTAATTTTCATTTCCTGTAGGTGGGCTTTTTCACTCTCTCCTCCTTATGCTTCATCCTGGTTTTCTGAGGACCTTCCATGTTTTCCAGCAACTTTCCATGTATTTTGAGAGGGAGAGGAGTCTTCCCGTTAAACATGTGAACTTCCTGGCAGTTTGTTGTCTCCTTGAGGAGCTTCCTGTATATTTCATTCTCAGTATATACAGTTTCGCTTTCTTTGGCTGCTGTTTGTGCGTTGTCCAGATTTGTTTCAAAGAAGATCTTGGTTGATTCTGAACTTGCCACGCCCTTAACCTATTGCTTGTATTAGGATATGAGTAGCTGACTTGTGGCTTACCATATCATTTTATTATATCATTTATACTTTCTCATGCTTAGTAGGTCGGCCTTGGTGATGGCCATAACATATGAATAGTATATATAGGGGATTGTAGGTAGTAGTTCATCATCATTTGGAGCATTTGAGTCTTATTGTATGGTTTGGAGGTTGCCCCCTCAAGTGGCGAAGCTATTCTAATTGCATATTGAGATCATTATTTTGGAATATTGTGTTATTTGGTGTTATATTTCTGCTCATGATCTGAATTATACAAGTAATTTCATTACAAGTGGTATTAGAGCTGTGATCTAGGCCAAAATTAGGCAAAAACCCTAATTTTTTTGTTTCCGCCATATATTATGAACCAAAGCGAATTGGTGGGAGATATTTTTACCAGAGTTGCGAAACATTTCAAGTAAGGTTCCTTGAAAATTTCAGACTTTTTTGATTTATTTTGCAAAAGTTATTACAAATTTAGGGTTTTTCATAAAATTGCTCCCTAGGGTGCAAATTGTGGAATTTTTTCAAATTCGTTACATTTTCGGAAAGCAAAAAAATTATTTGGGGTTTTGTTCTTTAAGTTTTTTTATATTTGGCCAAATTTGTATCGAAATCTAAAACCCTAAAATTTGACCGTGATCCCTACATCCTACTATTTTGGGGCATCATGGCGGGGCCTTCCACAAGAGGAAAAAAGAATCCCATCACTCCGGGTAAAACACCAGAAAAGGATGAGATAGTAGTTGAGGAGTTGGAGACAAAAGATATAACTACAGATTCCTCAGGGTTAGGGTTTACTTCGACAGACCATAAAGTAAGCCAACTTGAGTTTAACCTGAGAGACCTCAAATCTCGGGTGGCCAACAAAGAAGATGTGGATAGGATTGGACAAAGATTGGAGGAGTTCATGCAAAAATTCAGTACGCATATGATGGGTAATCATACTTATGTCAATCAAGGTGGATCCTCAGGTCAACATAATAGACACATGAGCCAGAGTGGATCTTCGAGTGTGCACAATCCAAATACAAGCACTCTGCAGGCCCGTACTATGTTTCCAAAAGTGGAGATGCGCAAGTTTGATGGAAAGGATCCACTCAATTGGATCAACCAAATGGAGAATTTCTTTGAACTACATCAGATTCCATTAGGACAAAAGGTGACCATGATAGCTTTGTATCTTGAACCTAACCAATTCGTTTGGTATCAATGGTTATGTGCTCAAAGGCAGAAGAGTGGTCTCAATGTTACATGGACAGCTTCATCAAGAGTTGCAGAATTACACTGCAGCTACTGTGTGTCGAGATAATTACTTCACCAATTAGCAAAGTTGAGACAGACAAGATCTCATTAAGATTACATTCATCACTTCCAAAACTTTTCTCTCGGGTGGAACATATTTATCAAGAGAATCTGAATGACCTATTTCTTGGGGGTCTTAAGGATCACATTGAGCATGAGGTGCGTATGTTTAATCCTCATAAGGTTTCTGATTCGATGATTATGGCAAGAAGGGTAGAGGAGAAATTTGTTTCAAGTAGGAGACAACATTTCACTTATACCAGAGATCGCAACACCTTGGCCCCAACACTCCCTCGACCAGTTAGATTGACACCTCAACAAATTGAAGAAAAAAGAGAAAAAGGGTTATGTTTTAACTGTGATAGTAAATTTGGACTCGGACATAAATGTGTTGAAAAGAAGTTCTACATTGATGGGCCTAGTGAAGATGAAGAGAAGGATGAAGATTCAGAGTCAGAGGTCTTGGTTGAGCCAGAGGAGGAGTCAGGAGATCCTCAGCCAACGATCTCATGCCATGCAATTTCAGGTATTAGCACCCCCAAACCCTAAAGGTGGTTGGATTCCTAAAAAAATAGAGGGTCATAGTGTTGATTGATTCAGGAAGTACTCACAACTTTATCAATCATAAGTTAGCAAATATTATTCGCTAAATCGCTTCATTTATCCACTCCCGAATGTCAAGTAATGATTGGCCGATGGAGGTGTCATTATTTGTTCGAAAATGCCATAGCATTAAGCTTGCCATGGGAGATTACATACTAAATAGTCCCATGTATGCCATTTCTATGGGAGGAGCAGACATTGTGTTAGGGGTTCAATGGCTTACCACTTTGGGAACCATTGAGATGAACTTCCAAGACTTGTTCATGCGATTTCACTCTGAAGGAAGGACTTTTGAGCTAAGAGGCTTAAGAGCAAAGTCTCCACAAATAGTAAGTTCTCATCAGATGCACAAAATGCTAAAAAAGGGTGCAGAGGGATTTGTGGCACAACTCTTTTCATTGGAGGCTCATCATTCTAAGGACATTATACCATCAGATATGCAAGCAGTGTTGGATGCACACTCTGTTGTATTTGAAAATATACCAAAGGGCTTACCTCCAAAGAGAGATCATGATCATGCTATTCAGTTATTACCAGGAAGTCAACCGCCTAACATCAGACCTTATAGGTACCCATATGTGCAAAAGAGTGAAATCGAGAAGATTGTACAAGAGATGTTGGAAGCAGGAATCATCCGTCATAGTCAGAGTGCTTATTCTTCTCCAGTAGTGATGGTACGGAAGAAAGATGACATGTGGTGCATGTGTCTTGATTATAGGGAACTTAATAAGTACACAATCAAAGATAAGTTTCCTATTCCTGTAATTGATGATTTGCTTGATGAGTTGCATGGTGCTGTTTATTTTACAAAGCTTGATCTTCGTTCGGGATACCACCAAATCAGAATCAAGGATGAGGATTTTCATAAAATCGCTTTTGCAGACATGAAGGCCATTATGAATTCCCTGGTAATGCCTTTTGGACTCACAAATGCACCTTCTACTTTTCAAAATTTGATGAATTCTATTTTTAAGTCATTCCTGCGGAAGTTTGTCTTAGTGTTTTTTGATGATATATTAATTTATAGCAAAACATGGGAGGAACATTTGCATCATGTAAATAAGGTTTTGGAAACCCTTGAGCAACATCAACTTTATGCAAAGCCCTCTAAGTGTTCTTTTGGACTCAAGGAGGTTGAATATTTGGGTCACATTGTCTCTCATGAAGGGGTTAAAGTGGATCCTAATAAGATCAAAGCCATGATGGAGTGGAAGGTTCCAAAAACCCTAAAGAATCTATGAGGATTTTTGGGGCTTACAGGTTATTACCGAAGATTCGTAAGGCATTATGGAAGCATAGCTGCACCTCTCACAACTTTATTAAAGGACTCCTTCCATTGGAGTGAGGATGCAACCAAAGCATTTGAGCAACTAAAGGAGGCCATGTGCACCACTCCAGTCTTGCTTCTCTAGATTTTATCAAAACATTCATTGTTGAATGTGATGCATCAGGGGTGGGTATGGGGGCAGTTCTCATGCAAGAAGGCCATCCTATTGCCTTTTTGAGCCGTCAATTCAAAGGTAAGAATCTTTCCAAGCTGACTTATGAGAAGGAAATGCTAGCCATACTTCATGTAGTAAAGCAATGGAGACCATATCTCATAGGAAGACACTTTAAAGTGAAGACAGATCATGATAGTCTCTGAATACTTCTTGAGCAACATTTATCATCTGAAGAAAAGAAAAATGGGTCTCCAAGATGTTGGGATATGATTTTGAGATTATCTATAAGGAAGGGAAGGAGAATGTAGTTGCAGATGCTCTGTCGCGGAAAGATGAATCAACTGTAGCCTTGTTATGTGCCATATCCATATTACAGAAGATTGGATAGATGAGGCAAGGTCCGAATGGAGAAATGACCCAACCACACAAAACCTCATTCATCATCTCTAGAATGATCCAAGCATGTCTAAAAATTTGTATTGAAAGGGGATGCTTTATGGTATACAGATAGATTATACCTATGTAAGAACTCCACTCTTAAAAATAGGATTCTATTTGAGCTTCACTCTTCTCCAAAGAGGGCACTCTGGATTCTTGAAGACTTATCATCGAGGCAAACAAGATTTCTTCTCCTGAAGGGCTCAAAGGGGATGTCCAAAAATTTGTGGCGAATGCATGGTTTGTCGGAAAATAAGGGTGAAACAGTTCGATCCCCAGGTCTTCTACAACCTCTATCTATTCCTAGCCATCGGTGGGAAGAGGTTTCCATGGACTTTATCACATGATTGCCTAAATCTGAAGGAAAAAATGTCATCATGGTTGTGGTGGATAGACTCACCAAATATGCTGATTCTTGTGCCTTGGCACACCCATTTGCTACAAGCACGGCAGAAAGAACAACCTTCATGGACACAGTTCAGAAGCTTCATGGGACACCGAAGATTATAGTAAGTGATCGAGACCCTATATTTACTAGTAATTTTTGGACTGATTTATTCTCATGTTTGGGTACTCAGTTATCTCGTAGCTCTTCTTATCATCCCTAATCTGATGGGCAAACAAAAGTTGTAAATAAGTGTTTGGAGGGATATCTCCGTTGCTTTACGCCGAGAAAACAAACAAGATGGGTCCAATGGTTGCCACTTGCAGAATGGTGGTACAACACTTCCTTCCATAGTTCATCTAAAATGTCTCCTTTTTTGGCACTCTATGGGTACCATCCACCATCCATCACATCATCATTGAGAGGACAACCGCGGGTTAGAGCAGTAGAAGAACACATTCAATATCAACAAGAGGTCCTCTCTAGTCTCAAGGAGAACTTGGTCATGGCACAAAACCGCATGAAGCAACAGGTTGATCAACATCGCGTTTTGAAGTCGGTGATTGGGTTTTTGTGCGGTTACAACCATATAAGCAAATGTCTTTGAAACAACAACAAAAGGATAACAAACTTTCACCGAAGTATTATGGCCCCTATCAAGTATTGCAGAAGATTGGTACTGTAGCATACAAATTAGAACTTCCACAATCAACCAGAATACATCCAGTCTTTCATGTTTCTTGCTTGAAGAAAGTAATTGGATAGAGAGTATCAGCCCAAACAATGTTACTTGAGATCGATGAGGAGGGGAGAATCATCTTGGAACTTGGATGCATCCTTCAAACACGCACTAAAAGATTGAGGACACGGGTTATTACTGAGTACTTGATCAAGTGGAAGAATATGGACAATGAAGATGCAACATGGGAAGATATGACATTCTGCGCAAAGAACACCTGTGCTTCTCAACATTGGGGACAATGTTTCAAGGGGAAGGGCATGCTACGCCCTTAACCTATTTGCTTGTATTAGGATATGAGTAGCCGACTTCATGGCTTACCATATCATTTTATTATAACATTTATACTTTCTCATGCTTAGTAGGTCGACCTTGGTGATGGCCATAACATATGAATAGTATATATAGGGGATCAGTAGGTAGTAGTTCATCTTCATTTGGAGCATTTGAGTCTTATTGTATGGTTTGAGGTTGCCCCTAGAAGTGGCGAAGCTATTCTAATTGCATATTGAGATCATTATTCTCGAATATTGTGTTATTTGGTGTTATATTTCTGCTCATGATCTGAATTATACAAGTAATTTCATTACGTAACTAGGTTCAGCCCTTCTCAGTGCTTACAAAGTACTCGAACATGGTATCATAATACTTTCAAAAAGGTTGGTGTTGACATTTGGTCACACCTAGGTTTCAACTTACATAGGTTAGCTCTATAACCTTAGTTTTGGATATTTCTTATTAACTAGCTCTAGAAGTAAGAAATTAGGCTCTCCTTTTACCTAGACAATAGGATTTAGCCTTTCCCATAGCCAATAGGAGTTGCCTAAATCCTTACCAATCAAAATTAGGGTGAGACCTTAGTCTTTCCTATAAATTTTTATTTCCTCTCCTTGCATAGGTTTTTTCATTCTCTTCTTCATGTTTCTTGTGGGATTTTTGAGGAGTTTCCATGGTTTTGCAGCAATTTTCCATGTAGTTTGAGTAAGATGAGTCTCTCAAAGCATGCAAGCTTGTAATGTCCCCTTTTCTAAAATAAAATAATTAAAAATATTTTAAGTTGGGCTCGGTCAATTTTCCATTTTAGGGGCAACTTGTTAGTATTATTAATATAAAGGTATTTTTAGTATTCATTTCTTATGTCGGTGAAAAGGATAAAAAAAAAAAGATGGAATGGGAAAAACAAAAGAAAAATAAACTTATATTTTTATAAAGAGGTCGGTCTTGGAGTGCACGCTTGAAGATAAAGGAGAAACATATCTTCCAAGGAGGTCGGTCCTCATGTGGATCATGTTTTAGAGATTTGGCCCCACGTATGAGCTATATAAGGGGTTTGCTTGGCTTGGAGAAAATTATGCATTCTTGGGATCTTGATATTTTCTTGGAGTTGGAGCACGCTATACCTCCTCTCATCCATTGAGGATGGAAACCTCCATTGGATCCTATTGGGGACGAAAAATCTCAATAGCTACAATACTTGGGGACAAAAACCCTCATTTGTTACATTGGTGGCTTCATCTAGGAGTCACATTTGAGTTTCAAAATTCAGAATTTCAAAATAGAAAGGATTTTAATTAGTGCTAGGGCACAAATTCCACCTAAGGCATTCCTTTTTGGTGCTGCCACATTCATTTCCAACTTGATCTACCCATTTGGAGATTTTGGGATTACTTTTTAGTTGGTTTTGATGGTTAGAAATAAGCTTATTCTAAGTTTATTTGATAGCTGCCATTTTTACGGTCATTTTGAGTTATCATTTGCATTTTTATCCAAGTATTTACGAAGTTACGGAATTTTGAAGTTTCAGTTGTTTTTGAGCATTAATTAATTCCGGCTCTGCAAGTTATGGTTTAAGCAATTATTTTGTATGATTTCATGAAGGGTTTCATGATTGTTGATTTATTTCTATAAAAATGTGTGTGAAGAAGGCAAAAATCTGAATTTACCCTAGGTCACTTAGGGTTTGGTGGACCTAAAACATGTCGTTGCCCTAGTTCTTGCATAAAATTTAGTTCACTATTGATTGGGGTTTGTGCTATTTCCTTGATTTTCAGTTTCAGCCCGAAAAGAACATTATAATGGTAAAGAAGCTTCAATCTTCCCATTCCGAGGGTCTTCATGCAAGAGGGTGATAAAGGATACATTTTCTATCAAAGGAAAGAGACGAAGAATTCGAACAACCACTTGAAGGGGATAACATGGGCCACAAAGATGTTGAAAAGGCTAAGTTGAATAGATTCGTTGAGGGAAAGAGAGGTCATGAGATATCATGGATTTGCTAGCCCTAACATTGAGAAATTTTCATGAGCCATGATACCACAATGGAGAAGGAAATTCTTCGGGATTGAAATTGTGAGGTAAGCCCTCGGGGTCAAGTTTTGGAGTTGTTACAAGGCTATTTCATCTTAACTTCCTCCTTAGGGAAGAAGCCATTCCGTAGATTGAAGCACGACATTCGTGTGCCATAAGATAGCTATTGTCTAGAGGAATACAAGGCTCTTATGGATGAGATTCGTGATGACATGTCACTCGCCCACCATAGGATTGAAGAAAGGTAGAGTGGGAATTGGATCAAGGTTTAAACCCTGAGCTTTGCCTAGGGAAAATGAGAAAGATGTTCCAGCCCTAGAGGGAAAGAATCCCTCCATTGTGATCAAGGAAGAAGAAGAACACTCGAAGTTGTTGGGCATTGAGAGGGAGCAGCTCATGGAAGCCCTAGAAGTACTTATCACTCTTCCTAGGGATGAGCCATTGACTGATTTTCAGGACAACAATATGAAGCGGCGTGTGTTTGATGAAGAAACCATGGAGCATGAGCCCCAAAAAAAGGGGAATTACAATGCGCCAAATTGTGGAGGGGAATCGGTGGTTGAAGCCCTATCTCTAGGTAATAATGTCAATGTTCAGCTTGCTGGAATTTTCAGAACAACAATCAATAAGAAACAAGTTGATGGTGTATATGACTTCGGCGAGAACCATGAAGATGTTCCATGTGTGTGCCAACAAAATATGGATGAATTCAAGGTGGGAAGAGCTCTGCTAGTTGAATATGAAGAGATCTCAACCGAGCTTCATTCGGCAAAAGAAGATGAACAAGTAGAGGACAACATAGTGGACATGGTGATAAAGTGAAGAACACTCTAAGTGGTGATTTCTATGTGAATTGTAATGAAGATACATATTTGGTACTTGGAGTGCCATGGCTACACTCTTCGAGTAGATGTAACCAAGACTACCAAACCATGGAGTTAAGGCTTAAGCTTGATGGCCAGGAGGTAGTGCTTTCAAGCATGACACATGGGATTCCTCAAGTTGCTACAACCAAGAGGAGGGGAAAACTTTCGGAAGAAGGCAAGACATATGGGCAACACATAATGAGGTAAAACCTACAATTTATTTTCAAAACAACAATCATGTTATAAGGATTTTGAATTCCTAATTGATAAGCAGGCTCTTGGAGGGAGTGCTCCAATAAAAGTAGAAGTTAAGTTCATGAATTTTGTGTTTGAAATTGAGTGGGATGGTTGTTATCTTGTTATTCCGAGCATTATAACTCAGCTGGGATTTGGAGGAATGATTGGAAGTAATAAAAGTCTTGATTGGTGGGTTTTAAAACATGCTGCCATAAATGTTTGTACTGCTGTTATAGACATTCCCAGCTTGTCCAACATTCTGTTTGGTGCCACACAAAAGAGGACAGTCATGAGAAGGGTTAACTTCCAATCTTTTGGAGCTTTTTCAGTCAATAATGACTTGTTCCCAGCCCCGGTACATTGTTTTTGAGGAAATTCATGAAGGGTTTTCCTTATGACAGTTGTTGTACCTTCCT
The DNA here is from genome assembly GCA_018340775.1 of Taxus wallichiana var. yunnanensis. NCBI lineage: Eukaryota > Viridiplantae > Streptophyta > Pinopsida > Cupressales > Taxaceae > Taxus > Taxus wallichiana. The sequence continues at coordinate 348,830,123 of CM031238.1, forward strand.
TTCACTTGTCATAAACATTTCCAGCGCCCTTTTCATGTTGTTGTCAGTTGTAGGAGAGTTACCAGCCACTATCATCTTGATTTAAGGAAGGGAATGCATGGATACAAATGTGTTTGGGACAACATGGTTGGATTTTTGGGATTCCATCTCTTGAATGGAAATCATGAGGAGAATGCAAGCCATGGAAGAAAGCTAGCTTCCATACATATGGGGCATAATAAAATGATATTGGGAGCTCTTGTTTCTTTTTGGTGTTTGTTCTTTGTGTAGGCACATGAATAAAGGAGCAGCTGAATTTGTTATCCACCCAAGCATACGATGAAGAATATGGGATTGCAGCTAAAGATGAAGATGCCATAATGGGGGATGGGAAGTCTGTGATTGCAAAATGTTTCATTTTGCATAGAAATAGAATCCCTCTAATACTTGGATTGGGAGTGAAACATAAAGGCTTTGAGGAAGGTACAACTCAACCTAGGATAGTGGGAAGAGGGCAGCCTAGACCACCTTTTGGACAGCCAAGGAGGCCATTACAACAAGGGAACTCTAGGTGTTTGACTTTGGATCAGTTTTGCATGATGCTTAAGTTCGCCTTTCCAAGTTTGCCATTGAGTGAAGAATGCAATCAAGAGTCGAGGAATGAGGTCTTATCTACCCCAAGTGAGAAAGGAAGAGTTTTTATGACAACCATGAGCCAAACCGCCATCATTGATGTTGTTGTCATCATTTCTAGCAGCCCTCACCTAATTTCAATTGCATTTATATTTGGGATTATGGAGTGTTCTTCCACCTTAGTTGACAAGGATGGAAAGAAGAATGAGGATGCCACATTGGGACATGGATTAGCTTGTCAAGTTGCTGATTATTCATCAACTTCTTGTTCTATGACTGAGATTACAACAGTTTGGAAGGCTTTTTGTACAGCTGAGTATGCAAAGAGAAGTGTTGCTAATGCTATTTTTGAAGGTGAAAGTGAAGAGGGCAGAATTGAGGTAGCAACTGATTTCTTTTTCAAGGAAGTTGTTAAACTTCACGGGCTACCAAAGAACATCATTAGTGAGAAAGACAACATGTGTATGAGCTTGTTTTTACAAGAGCTCTTCCATTTGACCGGTGCGGGATCTAGGCTTTTGAGCACTACAACATGCTTCATCTATTGGGCATGGTACTTGGGCATGTGAGCTTGCATTTGCTTGCGGGAAAGCAAATTTGGGAGGGGAGGACTATAATGTCCCATTTTCTAAAATAAAATAATTAAAAATATTTTAAGTTGGGCCCGATCAATTCTCCATTTCAGGGGCAACTTAGTAGTATTATTAAGATAAAGGTATTTTTAATGCTCATTTCTTTTGTTAGAAAAAAGCTTAAATAAACAAAAAGAAGATGGAATGGGAAAAAAAAAAAAAAAAAAGAAACTTATATTTTCATAAAGATGTCGGTCTTTGGAGCGTATGCTTGAGGTTGGTCCTCACGGGATCATGTTTTAGAGATTTGACACCACATCCGAGCTATATAAGGGGCTCTCTTGGCTTGGAGAAGATTATGCATTTTTGGGATCTTGATATTTTCTTGGAGTTGAGCACTCTTTGCCTTCTTTTCTCATCCATTGAGGATGGAAAACCTGATTGATCCTATTGGGAACAAAACTTCTCAATAGTTACAACACTTGGGGACGAAAACCCTCATTTGTTGCATTCATGGCTTAATCCAGACTCACATTTAAGCTTCAAAATTCAGAATTTGAAAACGGAAAGGGTTTCTATAAGCGCTAGTGCACAAATTCCACCTAGGGCATGCCTTTTTGGGGCTGCCACATTCATTTCCAACTTGATCTACCCATTTCAAAATTTCGGGATCAATTTTTAGTGGATTTTGATGGTTAGATAAAGCTTATTCTAAGTTTATTTTATAACTGCCATTTTTATGGTCATTTTGAGCTATCATTTGCATTTTTTCTCCAAGTATTTATGAAGTTACGGAATTTTGAAGTTTCAGTTTTTTTAGCATTAATTAATTCCAACAATCTGCAATTTATGGTTGAAGCAATTATTTTTATGATTTCATTGTTCATGTATTTCTAAAATTTGTATGGAGAAGGAAAAATATGAATTTACCCTAGGTCGCTTAAGGTTTGGTGGACCTAAAATAGGTCTTTTCCCTAGTTCTTGCATAAAATTTAGTTTACTATCAATTGAGGTTTGTGTTGTTTCCTTGTTTTTCAGTTTCAACCGGAAAGGAAATTACAAACCTTCCAAGCATTTGTTCTCACGTCCTTTTAGAGGATCTTCATCTATATTTCATTTCTTAGTATATACATATTTGCTTTCCTTTGATGTTTTCTTCCCTTTTTGCATGTTGTGGATTTTTTTGCAAAGGGATTTTGGCTGATTCTGAACTAGGTTCAATTCTATGTGGTTTCATAATACTCTCACATGGTACTAGAGCCATTATTTTGAACCTTTTCAGGATGCTATATATATAAATCCGCATTTCTCGAGTTTAAAGAGCTCTTGATAACTTTTTAGTTTATAGGGTTTAAAAAATGTAGGTAGTTCTAGTACTTTGGTATGGGTTTTGTGAAAAATTATTGGGTTTTTAGTTTCATGGGTAAATTTGGCCTAGTTACCTAAGACTTGTGGATGGGTTTTTGGGATGGCAAAAGAAATCCCATTTTGAGGACGATGTGGGGTTGGCTAGGGATCGGCTATTAAAATAATATATAAAATTATAAATATAGAAATAAATTAACAACCAATTTTATTTTACAAGCTGCAAAAAGGCCTCTTGAATTTTTTTATGTGCTATAGGCGTTTTAGGTTTTTTTGGAAATTTCAACGAAACAAAAGTAACACAACTTATGATTTTTTTCAATGTCAGTTTGCAACATCAAATTCCTTCTGGTAGGAAAAGGAAGATGGAGCAAGCAAATCTAATTAGAGATTTGACATTTGTATCTTCAAAAGGAGGAATAACATGTTCGTGGTTTTGAAATGTGGAAGTCGTAATAGTTTGTGAGAGTCCACTCTACCCACATTTGTGCTGGAAATTTTTCTCAATCATATATCACTCCCGATTCTTATTTGACTTTGTAATACAACACGATCGGGCTATGGGTAAATGTTTTGGTCAATGCCTTACTGCTTTTATCATTTACACAACCTTTCTCTTCATATAAAATTATAGATACAGGGTTTTATCAAGTGATTGGAGCTTCCATTTTGAATTTTAATTAGATTTATACATATAAGCTTTCTTCAAATAAAAATGAGTGGCTTCCGAACACAATCTTAAACTACAAGAATACATTTAAAAAAAAAACTGTCACCCATTATATTGATAAAAATATTGAATTACATACTCTATCATGCCAAGCATGGAAGCTATTAGCCATATCCCTAGCACTATAAACAAAAAGAACAATATAAATAATCATTGAGAAGAGTCAAGGTTTATGATTTTCCTGATTTCTTCTTGTATCTTAGTTGACCACCATAGGGAGGAAGCCCATAACAGATGATGTCCTTGTTGTCAAGTGCCCAATTAGCCAATCCATCAACAACTTTGTTATTCTGTCTAGGGATGTGGATGAACTGAATCTCCTGAAGCTGATGCTGAAGCTTTCGAATTTCACACACTTCCTTGGCAATTCTCCACTGTGGCGGATTACCATTACAAGAATCCCTCAATAAGTTCATCATGATTCTGGAATCCGATTGGACTCTGATCTTTTTCCATCCAACTTTAATACCTTCCTGTATTCCTCTACGAATAGCTCTAATTTCAGCCATGTTATTTGTGGAAATGCCCAAATTTTCAGCAAGCAAAAACTGGACCTCTCCATCTCTATAGTACCCAATAACTCCCATAGTTGCTCTGCCTAGATTGCCTTTAAGCTCCATCAATATGAATTACCCCATCAAAAGTTCTATCCTGACCTTGGTTGGACTGAATGGCTATCCTTTCTTTTTCTTGTGAAAACGTGGCATAGTGGCAAGCTGGGATCCAAAGATAGCTGTTGAAAGATATGTTGCCATTCTTGAGTTGGTTGTTCAGGTATGGAAACCTTATGTTTAAGGCTCTCACACAAGTTGCTTTTAATCTTTTCCCACACATATAAAACTTCTTTGCTAGTTTGGCGAAATATTCTATAATTCCTCTCTTTCCACGTGTTCCAAAGGAGTAAAGAGATGCCACTGTAACAAATTTTTCCCGAGGGATTGCTTTCTTCCAGGTTTCATTTATCTGTGCCAGAGAACCCAAACTATTCCATTGCATTTTAAACAACGAAGCTAGTTGTGTCCATAGAACAGAAACCCATGGGCATTGGAAAAGAAGATGGTCCAAAGTTTCTTCATCATGATAACAAAGAACACATCTAAAAGGTCCTCTGAATCCTTTTTTTGGAGCCTATCACCAGTTAACAATCTTCTATGAATGATAAGCCAAAGAAAGAAACTTACCTTAGACCATATATGTGGCTGCCATATACACTGGAACAAAGATTTATGGGGATGAATGCAACTTGTAATGAGAGAAGCATATCCAGAAGCCACATCATATTTCCCTGAAGAACTACCTCCCCACCCAATTTCATCAGTTCATCTGAAAAGAATAGATCTATCATCCAAGATTTTAGTCAACAAGTTTAGATTCTCCTGCTCTATCCTAACTGGCCATTCCCTGAGAGGTTTCCAATGAGTTTCCATACCCCAAGGCTGAGAAGAAGTCTTAATATAATGATTTAGCTTGATCCATCCTTTCTCATGCAATTGATTCTTAATATCATGAAGGTCTGGAAAGATAGAAAGAAGTGGAGAATGACCATCCCAAGAATCCATCCAGAAATTGGCAGACTGGCCATTATGGATGATCCAAAACAACTTACTTTTAATCAATTTTTCACCACTTTTAATGAATTTTAAAGCAGGAGAGCCGTTATTGGGAAGAGCAGTCCTGATAATTCTCTCTGGTTGACTACTTTCCGCATATTTTCCTCTGAAATTAACAACCCACAAATCATTTGGATGGCTTATGAGCCTCCAGTATAATTTGGTTGCCAAGGCTATACTCTGTTGTGAGGAAGATCGGAATCCCAAACCTCCCTGTTGTTTTGGTTTACAAAGAGAAGACCATTTAACCAATGCCCACTTTTTCTTTTCTTGGGCTCCACTCCAAAGAAATTTTTGACATATGGAATCGAGCTTTTTCAATATAGTATAAGGAATATTCAAAACAGAGGCCACATAAATAGGCATAGCTTGAAGAATTGCCTTAATAAGAGTCATCCTTCCCCTAGAAGAAATCCATTTGTTTGTCCATCTTTGAATTTTCTATTCAAACTTGTCAATTAACCATTTCCAATCTTTGCGTTTATTTGGTGCTCAAGGATGTTAGCATATGCAAAGAGAAGAAAGAATACAGAAGGCAAACTACACTCTTCAAATGACACAAGCAGAGGTTTATTTATATGTGAAGAGGTGGTTACAGATTGGTTGAACAGTTACCAACCGAACAACTACATAACTGTTTTACATGCTATATAAAGTGCTATATTTTAACACCCCTCTTAATGACTAAACCGGAAACAAGACAAAGTTTGTCTCAAATTTTACAAATTTCCTAAAGCCCATATGTTTAGTCATTACACCTACAAACGTGCCATAAGTTGTACTTTAAAATCAACAGTCCATGACTCGTGTTTGGGTTATCAAATGAAGAAGAACCGCAAAACAAAAATCTGGTCCCATGAACAAAGGATATGGCAAGTGGTCCACTGGTTCTCTGTTACGTGATTCATTGACCAGTGATGAATCACCGATGGCTGAGAGTGTCAACCCCATCTCTAGAGTGCTGAAATCAAAACCTCAGAGAAGTGGATTGAAAACTCGCTCCAGTGCTTGTGTAGCCTCTTCCGGAGTGTGTGCAAAGACTCAATTATCCTACAATCAAAATCAACTTGATCACGCTTTTGCACCACCATGTAGTGCTCATCCAACTTTTTCAAGAAGAGAAATGTGACCATCTGTGCAGGAGTTAGAACCAACTCCGCAATAGTAGGAGAAATAACCATCTCCATCTCAACAGTGGTCTCCGTCTCAACAGGAGAAATAATCATCTCCATCACAATAGTGGTAGGAGTGAGAACCAACTCCTCTATTTTATCTATTTGCTCATCTATCCCCCTTTGTTTGGAAAGATCGTTCACAACACAATGAGCAAATTGGTCATGCTCTATTGTCCTTCGAGCAAGGACCTCTGAGTGAGTGGTTGGGCATGCCATCTCACCATGCATCGTCAGTGCATTTGATATAGTGGAGTCTCCGTCCAGAACAAACTGTTCTTTAGAATGAGGAAATCCATCCTTCCGTACATTTGGTATAATGGATACTCCCTCCACAATAGGTGCATGTAGGTTGACTGTATCCAAGTGAACAGATTTGTGAGGAATGGCTTCCTCCTAAGGCATTACAAACCTCCCCGCACTTCATGAATGGTGAAGTTGTCCTCCACACGTGCATTCATGTTAATCGCATCCGGATCAACAAGCCGATACTGACCACCTTCCCCAATACCAAGGGCAATATCTGCCTCTGTTTCACATCAGAGACAACACACTTCTTTCCACAGAAATATTGGGATTTTCAGTCAATTGATGAATAGATAAAAGATTCTTTTGTAAAGAAGGTACATATCTAACATTCCGTACCAACAATTTATGAGGATTATTCAATGCAATGCATATATCTCTTATCCCTTCTACTGCAAGTGATTCTCCATCAACTAGTACTACTGATTCAAATCAGATATTTGTAGTAAATGAAACATACCAATCCTTGCGACATGAAAAGTGTGCGGGCGCACTAGAGTCAATGATCCGGCAACTCATACCACTGACATGCGAGCATGATGTCGTAAGACAATAAAGAGCATGCCCGTCATCCGAATCTGTTATTCTGCAACTGCTGCCACATGTTCCTCATCACATGGCTTTTTGTTCTGCTATGAAAAATCATACTTCCGCTTCCGAAATCCTTCTTGAGGTGCCCAACCTTGTGACAGTAATAACATGTGACCTGATACCGAGTGGAAGACTCACCAGATTGACGTTTCCACTTTCCCTTTGATTGAGTGACAAGAGCACTCTCTGAATGGTCACAATTAGATTCTCTTGCCAAGTTGTCTCCGCTCCTTTCGCAACAGTAGAACTCCTTGTCAAACATGAGTGTTTGACTTTCAACCATTAAATGGAGTGCCTCCACAAATGACTCATACGAAGAAGGTAAGTTCAAAACCAAAGCCACCATATCATCGTCGTCCACCTTTTTATTGATGGAAGATAACTAGTCTCGGAGGTCTTTCATCCAAGTAGGTACTCAGACAAGGTGATCCACCTTTTAACTTTACGAAAAGAGCATATTTTTCGGGTATAAACCCGACTCTTTTCGACGTCGATATTTATCCCTCGATCGCCCCACAATGTGCTTACCATAGTGGCATTCCGCACTTCCGGTATCATATCATCCGACACCGACAACTTGAGAAGCAATAACGCTTCCTTATGACGTTTGTCATAATCCTTGAAGTTCGTCACTGGTCGACTTTCACTACCCTTGATTATTTTATCACAATCACAAAACTCCATGATCGTTAAAATCTTATGACTCCAAACATTAAAATTAGTGCCCGTTAATTTTTGTGTCTCCGACAAAGTCAAGTGTGATATATTTGCCATTTTATTATTCCAAAGTAACGGAAATAATAAAATAATAGTTTGCCACACAAATAAAGTAATATATTATCCCACCAAGTATTACTTATTCCAGCAAGTAATATTAAAATTAATTGATCCAACAAATAGTATGAATACCTTTGTTGAAAAATAATATTATTTCAGGGTATTAATTCACCGACCTTTCAAAAAAGCATAGAAAACAATTTTGCCTTTGCCTGCCACGACTTTGCCTGCAACCACGATGATTTTCAAGGCACACGACTTCACATTTTCCTCTCGTTTGCCCACACAACTCAGGCTACAGGATTTGTGGATCGCCCTCTAGGCTCACACCACGAACCGGGATGATTCTCTTCTTAATCGACTGTTCTTCTGCCCTAGCGACACAACACGTCTTCACAATTGCCCACGGTTTTGCTGGTGTTGGCCCACACGACTTCACCTTTTCCACATGCCACGACCGGTCATTTTCGTTTTGAGCAGAGGCCACGATTTGAACTGGATTTGTGACAGGGCTTTCCTCTTATTTGTGGCACCACGATTTCTTTCACCACGTTTTCTTCCCACACAACAGGTTCATGTGTCGTGTCTCCTTTCTGCCCCACGATTTTGCTCCAACGAACCAGCATATGGTGAACTCGTTTTGCCCTTGTTTTTGCCTTCACGACTTTGTGCCCTCGATTTTCCTTGACCACAACTTTACCGCTGTTCACAGGGATATTATTCTGCCCCCTTGCATCAAACTACAACTGATCCTCGTTCTTTTTAGCAGCCCCGACTCTTGCCTTGTCTTTGTAATGGCGCTGCTCCACGATTTTGTGCAAAACGACTGGTATTTGCTTCTGTCCTGCCACAAATGGAGGACTGTCTTCCTTCTCGTGAATCTTCTGCAATAAGCGATGGAATAACTTCAGTTTGTGCCCTACTAGGGCTTCCCCAAACTTCCAGTTCGTGCCTCTTGAAAAGACTTCCTCGAACGGCGAACCAACTGCTCTGATACCAATGTTAGCAGAAGAAAACTAAGAAAGAGAAATGAAGGCACAACTGCACTGTTCAAATGACACAGGCAGAGGTTTATTTATATGTGAAGAGGTGGTTACAGATTGGTTGAACAGTTACCAACCCAACAAGTACACAATTGTTTTACATGCTATATAAAGTGCTATATTTTAACAAAGGAATACCCAAGTATTTCACAAGAAGAACTCCTTTTTGGAATTGAAGAATTTGTAGGATTTGTTCTTCTTGTCTTTGAGAGCAATAGAAGAAATAGATATGGGATTTTCCTTTATTTATACTCTGCCCAGTAGCAGAAGAAAAGGATTGAAGAGTCTTCTGAATATGTTTAGCTTCTACTATAGTGGCACTACTCATCATTGAAGAATCATCCACAAACTGAAGAAGAGACAAAGGCTGAAGATTTCTTGCCAATTGAACTCCCTTAATGTTCTTCTCTTGACACTCCTTACGACACATTCTACCCAGACATTCAACAAGAATAATAAACAAAAAAGGAGATAAAGGGTCACCTTGTCTTATTCCCCTTGAGACACCAAAGAAATCCGATGGAGATCCATTAACTAAAACAACAAAGGAAACAATAGAGAAGCATGCAAAGACCCATTGAATCCAATCCATAGAAAAGCCAAACCGCTCCAAGACTTTTTAAGGAAAGTCCAGTCCACCCTATCATAGGCTTTAGTCAAGTCCAACCTGATGAACATAGCAGGTTTCTTCTGAATCTCCATTGAATGTAAAATCTCCTGAGCAAGAACAATTTCATCATGAATATGTCTCCTTGGAACAAAACCACCTTGTTCAGGTGAAATAATTTTAGTAAGCAAAGGTTTCAGTCTCTCTGCTATGGTTTTTGTAATTATCTTATAGACCACATTACAAAGAGCTATAGGGCGGAAACCAGATATATCTTCAACCTCTCTAGCTTTCGGGATGAGAGCTATAAAGGTTTTATTCAACTCTTTCAAAATAGTTTTAGTTGTTCTCGCCTCTTCCACCACCTGTAACAAATCAGATTTTAAAATTTCCCAAAAGTTTGAATTCATTTCACTTATAAGAGTACATTAGGGGCTTCTTGGATTCATTTCATTTATAAGTTTTTTCGAGCCGAATACAATGGTGCTACTAGATTGAGGCCATACATTACCAGGCATTGGAAAATTTGCGGACAAGGTGATTAATTTGTTAATCAATGTGGAACCCTGATGCCAAGAGGATTCAAAATTTCAATCCACTGGTTTAGTTACACAAGGTTTGTCTGACATTTGTTCACTTACTAGTCCAAGTGGTTCTTAAAATGATTTCCTTGCCTCCCTCTCAAGATGATTGTGTTCATGTACTCAATTTATAATTCAGGTTCATATGGATGTCCTTAAAGGCTTAAACCTATGCAAACTCAAATCTTAAGGTTCTCTTGATCACAATTCATGATGACTCAAGGTGTGACAGTATTAAGTTAAGAAATGACAGGTTTGTCTTGTTTGGAGAGTGAACAAATATGGGACACTCAGTATATATGATCTCTACGAGCTATTCAAGTTTGTAAACACTCAAATACATCATAACAATCGATCTCAGGCTTTTAAACTCCCATTTCTTCAAGAATTTACCTTTGCTCTATTATTTCTTGGTCTCCGTTTTATGTCCCTTGTTCCTTGAAAACTCTGGTATTGAGATCTCTGTCTTCACGTACTCATATGCCTCAAAACTTCGTGGGTGAATTCCTCCAATTTGGACAGAGATATGATAGAAATATGAACGATTTCTATCGGTCCAATAAAGAGATATTTGATGCCCTAGATTGAGCCTGCGTGTTGAAATTTGCTTGCAAAACCCGCACAGTCGACTGTCAAAGCCAAATAAAATTTGGTATGTGTTTTAAATCACGTCCTCCACCTGTTTCTTGTTGCAGTCAGGAGTTTTGAGAGATATGATAGAAATATGAACGACTTCTATCGGTCCAATAAAGAGATATTTGATGCCCTAGATTGAGCCTGCGTGTTGAAATTTGCTTGTAAGACCCGCACAGTCGACTGTCAAAGCCAAATAAAATTTGGTATGTGTTTTAAATCACGTCCTCCACCTGTTTCTTGTTGCAGTCAGGAGTTTTGAGCAAGATGAAACATTTAGAGAGTTTTTAACCCACTGTCCCCTGATAAACCTTAGGTACAGTCAGCTAAAAACATGTCAAATTCATGTATAAAGATCAAATTCTCTATTATTAAAACTTCTCACACATCGCATTCAAGCATCTACACTGAAATTCACACTACCAAACTTATTCTTTGACTGCTAGATCCAAATTGGATCTTTTTGCACAACTCCTACATTTGTTCCTATTTTGACTTATTCTAATCCTATAAACCTTCAACAGCTTACTAAGGAAGCTCAACCACAATGTAAACATAGAAATAGGATAATTCATATCCTAATACATCCAACCATCTTGTTCACAATTAGTTACATGCCCTTAACAACTCATTTATCCATCCTATTTACCTAAACAATCTCTTACTAGTCTAACCACATTTACCTTACAAAATTACAAATTTGAGTTCAAACAAGAACAATCAAGGGAAAACCATCACAACTTGACTCTAATGACCACCAAATAACTTATTTCTCAACATACAAATGATGCTCCCGCATCAAACCCTTCAATATGTGAAACCATAGTTTGCACACTTGGTACTCGGCAAACCAAAAGAAATTGACTCAACAACTTAACAATACCTAAATTTCTTTAAAAACTTAAATTCTACGCACAATATAGTTACAAAATGTATCAAATGTGTCTATAAAACGTCGGGAAGTGCTTTCTTTTAGATTTGAATAGAAATCGAGTATAAAATTGCATCATCATGCGAATACAACACCTAGTTGATAAGTCATATGAATTTATGATGATTGTCATTGAAAATTATCATCATAAATTGCATATCTATACAAGTTACAAATTATAATAATTTACAATTTCCTCTTCCCCATTCTACTAAAAAATTGGGGAGAGGGTCTAGTGCCTCTACTAGTCCCCACACTCGGTTCATGGCATCTTTGTTCCTCTTAGAAGACTACGACTATGGCTCCACCTAGTCGTAGATGGCGATGAATCCTGTCATATGTTTTACATCATCTACAAAGATGTCCAATCCAATCTCTCTTGCTTCTGCTTCACCCTCCATAGCTTCCCTCTGAAAGAAGCAATCTTGTCCTTTGTGAACATGGGGATCTCCTCTTCTTGCGTAGTTCAATTGTTGTATGGATCAATCTCATCCAAATCAATAGGCTCCTGTGATGTGTCCTTCACCTTTCTTGTGTGAAGTCGAAGATTGTATTGCACAAAAACTAGGTCATTGAGGTGTCGTTGAGTCAACTTGTTGCGCTTCTTTATGTGAATGGCCTTAAACAAACTCTAGTTGCGCTCACATCTAGAAGTGCTACAAGGTTGAGATAAAATTCAAAGGGCTAGCTTTTGAAGATTTGGGGTATTTCCACCCCAATCTTCCCACCAAGAACCTACAAACAAGATATTCAAAAGTTTGTAAGTAATTAATAATTGTAAATTTGTAACTTGTAACATATAAGTAAATACTAATTTTTGTTACTTGGTGGCTAGGTGGATCTCCCTTAGACAACTAATGCTAAAGAAAAGAGCCTCCCCTAGCATGCTTGTAATTCTACAACTCTAAAATAATGAGGTCCCTCACCTCAACCTTTGGTGTCATCCTCTCAATGCATGTTGAGAGGCCCTCCATAACCTCCTTGTTAACATTTGTGAAGCCATTAAAGAAAAATGTTGGGGTTAAGGTAGTACCTTGTTGCATGAATGGGTTGGTGGAGTCGATCATTTAGCTCCCAAAAGGGATGCTTTGGATGGCCTCATAACATATCCCATTAGGTTTTGCTCCCCATCATCCTAACATAAAACCCTTACCAACGGATTCAACTCTTACAAACAAATTAAACTATTAGGTTACAAACTTATAAGTAAAATAAATAACAATAGTAAATATATTAAAAATTGAAAATAGAGGATTGACTTGAAATTTAAATTGTTGTTTGAAGTTATCTTGATGATCTCTACAACTCTTTTTGCAAAGACATCATCAAAAACTATCTTTGTGGTCCTCTCTCCATCGACTTTCTTTGGATATGGTGAGTTTAACCATGCTTGACTCACTAACGTTTGCGTATACATTGTCAACAAACTCTGACAAATACTTTGTAACTTTAGGAAGTTAGTTCGCAAACCTTATGACACCCGCTTGCACAAGCTCTTTTCCCTTGGCTTGTTCTCTCATAAAGTTGAGAACTCAAAGTGGTGATTATATATGTTATTTTGTTATATTTTTCGCATCTTCTACAATTGGTCTCACCCAATAAATTTTGTGGATGCTCTCCAAAAGAAGGTCAAGAAATGGGCCGCACAGGGTTGCAAGATAATGATGGATGCCTCTCTAAAGTAGTTTACTAGCCACTACGTATGTTCTTTGCATTGTTGGTGACAATTTGCACAATATTCTCGATGCCCAATTTTAAGACCTCCTCCAACATAAGGCTCATTTTTTTGCATTTTTACTATGTTAGAGGCATCGATTAACTTCAAACAAATCATCTCATTATTTGAAAGCCGCCAAAAATTAATGAGGGTGTAGTACCTTGCATCCGTCTACCAATCTAAAAGAATGGTGCATCCCAACTTCGCCATCGCTTCTTTTGATCTTTCGTAATTGACTTTGAATCTACAACCGCACCGCACTCAAGCAACCTTCCACTTAAGTTTATTGGAAAAGGTGCCTTCAGACGCTTTTCTTGCAAAATGTCAATCTTATATCGCTAGATACTCCAATTACAAGAGTTTTCGCCACATTGAAGGGAAGGTCTTTGTAATACCAAAAATTTGTACATGCCTCATTTGCTTCCTAGTGCATCTTCTTGTTTTAGCTCGTACCTTGCAGCGATGGGTGTGCCCTAGGTTTGTTTGTAGGTACAAAAAACTATGTATCTGGCCTTTGCTTGAACTTGATGAAATAGATGTGCCTCGTACCTGTGGACCATGACTAGATCCCATAATGACAACGACATCTCCTTTCATTTTCACTACCGTTTCAGGTCTAATGGTTGTTATTGTTGCTTGCACCCTTTCCCTCTCTAGCTTCTTCTCTCACCCAACAATGCAAGGTTTGCCCTCATATATTGTGGTACCTCTTTGATAACATTGGGACATGTCGTGACATCATGGTGAACAATGCATGCATGCTGGTACTTGAGGCAATTGATGCTGCCGAAACTTCTTCCCACGAAAATGCAAATAACAAACCCCCAATCGTGCCATGTACATTATACTTCCAACCACCAACGGTATATGAATTAGTGAGAACACTTCGCTGTTGATGTTGAGCCTAATGTGGAGCCGATGCCATTGTATGTTAATTGCTAAGTTCTAACCCGACATGTCCAAATGCATTTTTTTAAAAACACAGAAATTTGTAATTGTCAAACTCAACTCTAAGTACACGAAAATCCTATGTAATTGTAATTGAATTTGTAATTGTTAATCCTACAAACAAGAATAAAGATAAAGAAATTAAAAACATTTAAAAATACATTCCAACAATTTCGTTCATTAATGATGATAAACTAGCATAAATCACAATTAAAATTAATCGGAATTGAATGGAATGCATGCAAATTTGCAAATCATGTTTGGAAACCTAATTTTAACAATATAAAAAAATTTACATGCTTGAAAAGAAGGGGAAAAATAAACTAACCTTTAAATGAATTACTTCAAATTTGTTGGCTAGATTTTAAATCAATTTATCTCATAGCAAAAACCTATGCTAATATCTAAATGGGGTTTTACTTTTAACTACTCTAAATGGGGTTTTATGAACCATAATCAATAGCTTCTGCAAAGCAAGTAAGCAAATGCTTAAGAAAGGAAAAGTTATAGAAGAAGGTAATTACATAAACATATAGAAGAAATGGGGAAGATGTGCATCCCAATCAGTAGATGGCAGAGCTGATTGCATGCACATAGAAGAATCCAATAGATATAAACACAGAATTCTAAAACAAAGGCAGCTCTAGATCCAGATCTAAAATAACACAAAGTTTATTAAGAGATCTAAGATTAAAAGCAAGAAACACAGTACACCGTGACACAAAGTTCTCCGAAAACCTGCTCCTTTGTATTCCTTTGCTCCAAGTGGCTCTCGGGGTTCAAGCACAAAGTCTAGAACACAAGATTGCTGCTTACAAATTCTGATCATTAACCCGAAGGTTCTTCCTCTACTTATAGAATGTAGAGGGGCAATTACAAGTCGGAAGCTTTGAGTCAACTCGACACATGTGGAAGTCGAAAAAGAAACAACTCGCAATCTCCCTCCTGAATTCCTCTTTTCGCATGACATGTATGATTTGCAACCGAAATAGAACCTTCTATTTTGCACGCCCGCCACCTATCTCCAAGTAGTTGACTTCTTCAAGTAATGGCTTTTAAACCAATCACTTAAGTTTTATAATTTAATTGATCGCTCAATTACTTTGTCGAGGAAAGAAGAAGGAAGAGGAAAGTCAGCTTGTCCTTTTTCATGTCTCGTACGCAGCTGATTCTTTTGCCTTTCGATTCTCACCAAACCGATCTGGGAGTAATTGATCTCGAAACAAGCTGAAATGAAATGAAATGCTAGATCTGAAACAAGCGAAGATGGATCTGAAACAACAAGTCTGATTTTTTGCCTTCGCCTTGTCTTCTTTTTATCCTCAAGCTTTTGCAGCTTTTTCTCCAAGACATGCATCAATGCAATGTTTGCCGTAGATAACTCATCATCCTTATTTTTAATCGCATATGAGCAATTAAAAATTCTTAAAGCACTCCGATGAATGAAAATTCAATGAAGGCTTCAACTGAAGATGGGAGCATTTCAGACAAGATCTCGAAGGAATTTTCCACGCACCGACTTCTTCACGGGCCGCATTCAAACAAGAGGATGAAGCCTTTGTGCTGGAAGCTTTTGCAACTATGAGATCTCGATCTGATCTCGCATATGGATTTGATCTGCATCTCATCTGCATCTGGATATGGATCTCGCACTCGCATAACAAACTCGCAAATCGGGCCGTGGATGGAAAAGCTCAGCAGCTCGAATAATTCCACTGCTTTTAATCTCGCACGCATGAGTGAAGTTTTTCCCGCACGCATGAGTGAAGTCTTTCCCGCCTGGATCTCGTCTATCAATTCAAAGAAAGAGGTTCCGAGCCTAGATCCGTGTCTCCAATATCTCGCAAATTTAGAAGTGATGCATGACTCCATCGTGCTTTCTTTTCATCTCTCTTCGCCATAGCTTTGTCTATCTTTGTCCAATAATTCTTTTTCTTCTTATTGGACCGATTTTCTTCAAAACCGTGTGTAGATCTCGGATAATTCTTCAAATTCGAGGATATATTCAATGTATCGACATTGATATAAGCTTTTTTTCTTTATAAAAGCACCCGTAATGATTAACTCCCGCAATTAATTCGCATAAAATGGCCACCGGAGCATGAATAGTGAATTTTAATTACAAAAATCTGCACTTTCAAGCCTCGCTGCCCCAAAATTGATGTTTTAATTTGCATAAAGAGAGCATGAATTTTCCAACAACACCCGAGCACTGTAACACCTATGCAAACAATTATGCAGACAAAATCAACCTCCTTCAAAGCATGCGCCAAATTTGGAAGCTTTTAGCCTTGTTTCCACCTTTGCCGAGCAAAATCCTTCTTCAAATGGGGCACTTTTTTCCTCTCGGCTGCAATTCTTTACCCGTGAATTAAATAATTCACCCATATGGCAGCCCATGCTTATATAACCCTCATAATTCTATAATTAATAATTGCCCTTCCTATTCCCGCAATTAATTAATTAAAAATCATGCTTTTCTTTTAAAAAAATTGCATGTTTAAGGACAACCATCCAATAAATTAAATTTAATCAATTTAATCATCCACTCTTCACTTCACTTAAGCTTCACAGTGTGCTTTGACCATAGCCACTGAAAATAGAATTTAATTTAATCAATTAATACTTTAAAAAGTATTATTTCCTTCTCAAAAGGGGCTGCATTAAATAAATTAAATTTATTTAATTTTGGAATTCTATTTTTAAATTCCTTTTGTCCACTTCCCTTTGTTGACTTTTCCACAAGCCTGGGTGCCAAAATTGGGTGAATAAATATTAACAAATATTTATTTAATGCATTATTATTCACCCAAGGTGGGTCGCACTTTTTAGCATAATAGAATTCTATTTTTAAAAACACATGGCAATGGGAATTTTTACCCTGCAAGGCAGCCCCGGAAATCCCATGATCCACTTAAGTGATTTGACTTTGACAATGGGATTATTTACCTTGCATGGCAAGCAATAAAATCCCATGATTTCACTTAAGTCACTTTTCTTTTATTTCACCATGGGAATTTTTACCCTGCAAGGCAGGCAATAAATTCCCGCCTGCCTGCTGCCTCTAATTTTCCCACTGCAACTTAAGTGAATTTTCTATCATGGGAAAAGTACCTGCTAGGCAGGAATAAAATTTCCACCTGCCTGCTGCTTCTATTTTTCCCACTGCAGCTTAAATCCTTTGTTTTCCAAAAATGCGCCCAACCCCGCAGGGGCTTTTTAGTGCACGACTTTGCTTTTTCCCAGTGATCCAGACCTCCGATGGTGACTTCCTCCGGGCATAATGTGCGTATATGTTCTCCAGCTGCTCCAGGCCAAGAATCGGGCTTACCCGACAAAGGAATTGATCTAGAGAAATTTCACAGAAAACGAAACGGAAAACACAAAAACACAAAAATTGCCAAAAGTCACAAATAAAGCCCAAAACTTATTCCTTGTTAAAACCTTCTGGTACATAGGAATAATGATATGTTCGATCATAACAGAGTTAAAACGAGCGCAAATAGCCTCAAACGGGGCTCAAAATAATTAAATACAAATTTCCCACAGACAAATCCCGACGACAAAATATAACAATTTTGGGCATCTGGGTATTTGGCGAAAAAGGCTAATATGGCTCTTTGGGAATATCTTGACACAATACAAGAACTTTCAGGCAATAAAAACACAAAACGACCCATTATTTTAAAAGTACGAAATTTTTTTTCGAATAGGGTAGTCACAGATTTCAGGATGAAATCTGGGTACACCAATGCTCTGCTCTCAGGACATCTTTTTCTCTCGTCAATGACAAGGGAAAAGATGAGATCCCAAAGATCTCTGGTTTCGTATCTTGTCCTTTGGGCACGGGGTCGCAAACAAACAAACACAACACAAAAAAAACAAAAAAAACAAGGAAAAAACAAACAAAGTTTTATTTATATACATACAGTGTTTTAACTCGCTTTTTCAGCCTCCCGAACAACTTTTCGATGTTGCCCATTGAAGGCAATGGTAACTCAATTCCATCCCGGGCAAGGAAGAAAGTATCCATTCCCGCAGCCTCTTTTTGATCACGAAGGGCCCTTTCCAGAGTGAATCAAATTTGTCGTGTATGCCCTTCGGGTTCATATCTCTTGTCCCACCGTAGTACCCAATCTCCGATCTCGAACTTCCTTTCTTTGGCCTTCTTGTCAAATACTCTAGGCAAGTCCTTATCAACTTCATCCGTGGTGGCTCATCCTTTCTTCTCTCTCGTGGCGGTAAGTCTCGCATCAACTTGCTCTCGCTCCCGCATTTATTTGCTGCATTTTTAGGAAGAACTATCACCATATTCTTTTGTTCTTCTTCGTATACGATCATGCTTGTTGAAAGTCTCCACTAAGGAAACTAAACCCTCGGGGATTTTGTTACCTTTTGGTCGACTATTCCACTATTGTCATCATCATAACCTGGATCAACTTTTCTCGTGATCGCTTGTCGTGGTGGTGATTTACTCCTTCAACATGCGCATATATGCAGATGTTTGTTCAGGACTCGGGGTGGTAGACCATCTCCACTTTATAGTTTCCTTTGTCTCAATATGGACGGTGGTCTATCCGGATTCAATAGTACAACCGTGATCGCCAAAGAATCTCGCTTTGAGTTTTGATTTATCGAATGAAGTCAATAGAGAAGGCTCGCAAAATCGAATGTGGCGAAAAGCACTTTATCTCTCGTAATGCTCCAACTTATCTCTTTGACTTGACTTTGCCTCGAACCTCGCTTTACTAGAAGTTCAACATCTCCTCGGGCTTTGAGGAGTTTTACTCCTTTCTTTTAGCTTGCTCCATTCCTAAGAAGCAATGCTTCATACTCCGCCGTATGATTGGTGTTCTCGAACATCACCAGGGAGTATGGAAATATCTCATGATCTGAGATATTAGTAGAGCGCCACCTCCCCGATCCAAAAGAACAACATGTGCCTTTAAACTCTAGTGAGTCCAAACTTTTTCTTCTTCTTTTCACGCTCTGCTCGTCAAGTTCTTGCTCTGAATGTCTTTATCCATTTCCAAGAAGTAGACCCCACGGTCAGATTCCTGAAAAAGAATTTGAGATCTAGGATCCTCAGATTTTGTGACCGTGTACTGACTTCTTTTCCGGCTCCAGCTTATGGTTAAGCCTTTTGATAGGAATATGCACAGACCAATCCATCTTTACTTCTCCTCCCACTCTTTTGCAGAAGTTTCTACTCAAAGAACATCCCGTAGAGACAGAATATCTCGCAACTAGAATTGTCATCTTTAATCTTTTGTCAGGAAAAGCTTTCAGAACAACTTGTGCATCTTTGATTTGTCCGATTAAAGGGACTTGTCTCTCCATGGAGTAACACCTTTTTATGGTCTTTGTCAAGGTAAGCCCAAGAGCATCTGCAACTTTAGCTGGCATGACATTATTAGAAGCACCCGAATCTAAAATGCAGTTGCTTAACTTGAAACCATTAAGCAATAAGGAGACATAGAAAGGTTCCACCCTTTTAGAAGATGGTGAGGATTTAACAACTGCAGTGTTGTTTTGTGGAGGAGTATCTTTGGGCTTAGGCAAAAGGCCTTTTGATGTATCGATTGTCCCGTGATTGTATATATTTGACTAGCCTATTTAATCGCTCAGAAAAGCTCTCTCGTATTCACTTCTACATTTGAACTTTAGTTTTCTTGCATGATCAATAATGTCAAAAGAAGAAATAGATTCAGATACTCCGAGCCGCTTTTTTGTGGTCGAGAGATGAAGAACTCGCATGCTTACTTCCGTGAGCTAAGAAGAAGGTAAAGGGCTGCCCTTCTTTGTTCGTCACCTAATGCCTCACTTGCGAGTTTGTGATCTTGTAAGTATCGCATATATGCATGACCATGATCATCTTCATGAAGTTTCTCATCATCATGTTCAAATTTGTAGTTCAGGTAATTAATGTTGGAGTCGCCAGCAGTCCTATAAAATCATCATCCTCGAGCTGATCAGTGTTAGCTTCCTGGTCTTCTTCATTCATCTCCACATTGTTTCTGGGAGCAGCTTCAATTGCTAATCTTTGGGAACCAACAATGCGGTTCCGATTGTTGTTGAAATTCCGAGCAGGGGATTTGTTGCCTTGAGCCATTTGAGCCATTTGTTTCTTCATCTGCATCATCTCATTTGCTAACTTTTGCAATAGTGAATCGGAAGTAGTAGCAGAGAGATGAACTTTCAGCTCTAGAAGTGTTGCTTTTATCTTTCCAAATGATGAGGTCGTCTTCAATTTCAACCGCCATGTTTTGGGCTGCTAACAAGTCAGCAGGACGTGCTCTTCGCAGTTGATAGCTTACTTCAGAAGCAAAGCATTGATGAAGAACACCTTTTGATTCTCATCATTCAGAGAAGCAGAAGCTGGAATTTTGTACAGTAATCTTTGGAATTTTGCAATAAAATCCCGCATGTGCTCATGTGGCTCCTTCTTCAACTGAGTGAGCTGAGTTATCAATGTGCTGAATCTTCACTGCTGCTTGAATCTTTTCAGAATGCATCCCGCATAAGAGCCTCAGCTTGGTTATGGTGCCAGGAGCTAGCCGGTAGAACCATTCTCCAGCCAAGTCATGCAGAGTCTCTATGAAGAGTCTAACAGATACATCTTCATGTTCGATTGCAAGCACTCCACAGATATGAAAACGCAGCCAAGTGGTCATCTCGATTCTTTTGCTTTCCATCTCCAAAGAATTTTGGAAAATTCTTCTCGTCCCTTTAGGTAGATCATGCATAGGAGGAGTCGATTCAAAGGTCCAAAGGCTCGCACCCCATGGAACAGCGCCGCAGGGGGCAAGTTTTGATTCGCCATGATGAAAGGAGCACGCCTTCTTCTTCGAGAATAGACTTGATGAATAATTCCAACCGCCGGATTATGTCAAGATGATCCGGATCTCGATGTGTTTGCACTCTTCTTCCGGTGAAAGACTAGATCTCATGGGCTTCTAACTCGAGGAGGATGATTGAAATTGAATTGCTCCCCGCAATCAAGAAATGATCACCCTTCCTCGCGCCTTCACGGATCGGGTGAATGGACGTTTAGCTCAAATGAGCAGTTGAGATTTGTATGGAAAACACTCATCTTCAAGAGATAAGCTTGATCTCGCAAAGATAGTTGTTCCCAAAATGAGTCGCTAAAAACTCATGTTGGCTAGATTTTCTGCATAAGACAAAACCTAGGCAAATCATGAGATAAATCTCCTCATTTAACCGGTGAGGCTCCCGTGTCGATTTGTCAATTTAAGTATGCTAATATCTAAATGGGGTTTTACTTTAACTACTCACTTCATGAACCATAATCAATAGCTTCATAAGCAAGTAAGCAAATTGTTTAAAGAAAGGAAAAGTTATAGAAGAAGGTAATTACATAAACACATAGAAGAAATGGGGAAGATGTGCATCCCAATCAGTAGATGGCAGAGCTAATTGCATATGCACATAGAAGAATCCAATAGATATAAACACATAATTCTAAAACAAAGGCAGCTCTAGATCCAGATCTAAAATAACACAAAGTTTATTAAGAGATCTAAGATTAAAAGCAAGAAACACAATACACCGTGACACAAAGTTCTCCGAAAACTTGCTCCTTTGTATTCCTTTGCTCCAAGTGGCTCTCAGGGGTTCAGCACAAAGTCTAGAACACAAGATTGCTGCTTACAAATTCTGATCATTAACCCGAAGGTTCTTCCTCTACTTATAGAATGTAGAGGGGCAATTACAAGTCGGAAGCTTTTAGTTGAACTGGCACATGTGGAAGTCGGAAAAGAAACAACTAGCAATCTCCTCCTGGAATTCCTCTTTGCATGACATGTATGATTTGCAACTGAAAATAGAACCTTCTATTTTGCACGTCTGCCACCTATCTCCAAGTAGTTGACTTCTTCAAGTAATGGCTTTTAAACCAATCACTTAAGTTTTATAATTTAATCATCGCTCAATTACTTTGTCGAGGAAAGAAGAAGGAAGAGGAAAGTCACAGCCTTGTCCTTTTTCATGTCTCGCATGCAAATGATTCTTTTGCCTTTCGATTCTCACCAAACCGATCTGGAGTAGCCGATCTCGAAGCAAGCTAATCTGAAATGACTGATCTGAAACAAGCAAGCTGATCTGAAGCGATGGATTTTGCCTTCGCCTTGTCTTCTTTTTTTATCCTCAAGCTTTTGCAGCTTTTCTCCAAGATACATGCATCAATGCAATGTTTGCCGTAGATAACTCATCATCCTTATTTTTAATCGCATATGAGCAATTAAAAATTCTGAAAGCACTCCGATGAATGAAAATTCAATGAAGGCTTCAACTGAAGATGGGAGCATTTCAGACAAGATCTTGAAGGAATTTTCCACGCACCGACTTCTTCACGGCCGCATTCAAACAAGAGGATGAAGCCTTTGTGCTTTAAGCTTTTTGCAACTATGAGATCTCGGATCTGATCTCGCATATGGATTTCGCATCTCATCTCGCATCTCGCATCGGATATGGATCTCGCACTCGCATAACAAACTCGCAACCGGGTGTGGATGGAAAAGCTCGCAGCTCGAATAATTCCACCGCTTTTAATCTCGCACGCATGAGTGAAGTTTTTCCCGCACGCATGAGTGAAGTCTTTCCCTCTGCTCGGATCTATCATCAATTCAAAAAGAGGTTCCGAGCCTAGATCCGTGTCTCCAATATCTAAAATTTAGAAGTGATGCATGACTCCATCATGCTTTCTTTTTCATCTTTTCGCCATAGCTTTGTCTATCTTTGTCTCAATAATTCTTTTTCTTCTTATTTGACTCGAATTTCTTCAAAACTCGTGTAGATCTGGATAATCCTTCGATTCGAGAGGAAATATTCAATGTATCGACATCGATAAAGCTCCTTTTCTTTATAAAAGCACCCGTATCTAATTCCTCGCAATTAATTCAGATAAAGATGGCCACCGAGCATGAATAGTGAATTTTAATTATAAAAATCTGCACTTTTCAAGCCTCCTCCTTTTGATGTTTAATTTGCACATAAAGAGAGCATGAATTTTTCAACAACACCTTAGCACCTGTAACACTTATGCAAACAATTATGCAGACAAAGATCAACCTCCTTCAAAGCATGCGCCAAATTTGGAAGCTTTTAGCCTTGTTTCCACCTTGCCTGAGCAAAATCCTTCTTCAAATGGGGCGCACTTTTCCTCTTGGCTGCAATTCTTTACCTATGAATTAAATAATTCACCCATATGGCAGCCCATGCTTATATAACCCTCATAATTCTATAATTAATAATTGCCCTTCCTATTCCTGGACAATTAATTAATTAAAAATCATGTTTTTCTCTTTAAAAATAGCATGTTTAAGGACAACCATCCATTAAATTAAATTTAATCAATTTAATCATCCACTCTTCACTTCACTTAAGCTTCACAGTGTGCTTTGACCATAGCCACTGAAAATAGAATTTAATTTAATCAATTAATACTTTAAAAAGTATTATTTCCTTCTCAAAAGGGGCTGCATTAAATAAATTAAATTTATTTAATTTTGGAATTCTATTTTTAAATTCCTTTTGTCCACTTCCCTTTGTTGACTTTTCCACAAGCCTAGGTGTCAAATTGGGTGAATAAATATTAACAAATATTTATTTAATGCATTATTATTCACCCAAGGTGGGTCGCACTTTTTAGCATAATAGAATTCTATTTTTAAAAACACATGGCAATGGGAATTTTTACCCTGCAAGGCAGCCCCGAAATCCCATGATCCACTTAAGTGATTTGACTTTGACAATGGGATTATTTACCCTGCATGGCAGGCAATAAAATCCCATGATTTCACTTAAGTCACTTTTCTTTTATTTCACCATGGGAATTTTTACCCTGCAAGGCAGAATAAATTCCCGCCTGCCACGCCTCTAATTTTCCCACTGCAGCTTAAGTGAATTTTCTATCATGGAAAAAAGTACCCTGCAAGGTAGGCAATAAAATTCCACCTGCCTGTTGCTTCTATTTTTCCCACTGCAGCTTAAATCCTTTGTTTTCCAAAAATGCGCCCAACCCCGCAGGGGCTTTTTAGTGCACGACTTTGCTTTTTCCCAGTGATTCAAACCTCCGATGGTGACTTTCTTCGGCATAATGTGCGTATATGTTCTCCAAATGCTCTCCAGCCAAGAATCGGGCTGACCCGAAAAGGAATCGTCCTTACCTGAAAAGGAATCGTCCTAGAGAAATTTCACAGAAAACGAAACGAAAACACAAAAACACGAAAAATTGCCAAAAGTTACAAATAAAGCCCAGAACTTATTCCTTGTTAAAATCCTTCTGGTACAAGGGAATAATGATATGTTCGATCATAACAGTTTAAACGAGCACAAATAGGCTCATACGGGGCTCAAAATAATTAAATACAAATTTCCCACAGACAAATCCCGACGACAAAATATAACAATTTTGGGCATCTGGGTATTTGGCGAAAAAGGCTAATATGGCTCTTTGGGAATATCCTGACACAATTCAAGAACTTTCAGGCAATAAAAACACAAAACGACCCATTATTTTAAAAGTACGAGTTTTTTTTGAATAGGGTTTAGGGTTTAAACACCAACCTCCAAATGAACTTATTCAATGGATGATAATCGATAGATCTCCTTCGAAAAATCTACCTCTCGAGTTCTAATGATATATCTTTATTATTCCTCTCATATTTCAAAATCTGCTCTTAATGATTTCTTATTCATTCCCTTGCAAAAATTTTCCTTTATTTCACACTTTCTTCTTCTTCACCATGTCATCGTTTCTCCACACATCCACACAAATATTTCCAACTACGTGTCCTATTATACCATTTTCATCTCTTGGAAGGGTGTGATTTCTTCCCAAGGGTAGGCCCAATAACATTCTTTTGGATGCAAGACATGAGTCAGCGTTTTCAGATTGATATTTGAATTTTTGAGTTTTTTCTTTGACTTCCGCGCTTCCCATGACCTATGCGGACTTTCTTTATCTTTCTCCTTGTTCCGTGGCTTTCCTTAATCTCTGCAGCCCCTTTTTGACTTCCACCTTGTTCCGTGGCTTTCCTTGATCTCTGCGGCCCCTTTTTGATTTCCACATTGTTCCGCATCTTTCCTAGACCTCTCTGCAGCCCTTCTTTGACTATGCGGCTTGTTCCCGACTTTCCTAGACAAAAATCCTTTGTTAAGCGGATATTTTGACTTCTTACCACCCGCGGAACACTATGGATTACTTTGTTCCATGACGTTCTCACATCAAAAAACTTGCGGGACACTAAAAATGGTCCTTCTTTGTCATTGCGCGGCATTGAATTACCTTCCAAACTTGCGAAAACATTACATCATGACTTCCTTCGACATCGATGACAATATTTCCAACAATCTCCCCCTTTGCCATTGATGGCACCCTTGCATAGAGGTTATATGTGAATATGGTAAGAATATAATGCTCCCCCTTGTTGTAATTCTCCCCCTTTCGGTATCTCTCCCCTCTTGACATCAATGGCAAAGGGACAATCACAATTGTCACAAAGAATATTCATCAGCTGATCTTTCTCTGAGTTGTCTTCACTATGGAGCTAAAAAGATAATGTAGTGATTAACTCCCCCTGAATTGATGCTTCTCCTTTAGTGATTGGATGAGAAAGATATCACTCCCAATTTTGTTTGAGATATTCAAAAGTTTCTTTTGGAAGGGGCTTTGTGAAAATATCTACAATCTGTTCTTTTGTGGCAATGTATTCCAACTTAACATGTTGTTCTGCTACTTGTTCTCTTAAGAAATGATATTTGATAGGAATATGCTTTGTTCTAGAGTGCATAACAAGATTCTTTGAAATATTTATTGCACTAGTGTTATCACAAAATATGGAAATTGGAAGATCAAATTCTACCTTGATGTCTTTCAATGTCTGCTTCATCCAAATAACTTGTGTGCAACATGACATTGCTGCAATGTATTTTGCCTCTGTTGTGGATAAAGAAACAAAAGCCTGCTTCTTGCTTAACCAAGATACTAACTTGTTGCCAAGAAAAATGCTCCTCCACTTGTACTCTTTCTATCATCAATATTGCACCAATCTGCATCAGTATATGCTGCTAGGGTGAAATCTTCACCTCTTGGATACCACAAACCAAAATCCAAAGTGCCCTTTAGATATTTAAATATCCTTTTAATTGCTTGCACATGGGTTTCTTTTGGTGCAGCTTGAAACTGTGCTACCATGCCTACTGCTTGCATAACGTCTGGCCTTAATGTTGTCACATATAGTAGGCTGCCAATCATTGACTTGTAAAGTGTTTGATTTGCTTTAGGAGATTCATCATCCTTGCTTAACTTACAACTTGTGACCATGGGTGTGCTTACAGGTTTGCAATCTTCCATCCTAAACTTTTTCAACATCTCCTTGATATACTTGGTTTGTGAGATAAATATGCCTTTGTCAGATTGAGAAATTTGTAAACCAAGAAAGAATGATAACTCACCAAGCATGGACATCTCAAACTCCTTTTGCATTTCCATAGCAAACTCTTGACACATTTTGTCACTACTACCTCCAAAAATAATATCATCCACATAAACCACAACAATTAATTGATCATCACCTTTAGTCTTGATGTAAAGATTGCTATCAACAATTCCCCTTTTGAAACCTTGTTGTTGTAGATACTTGTCAAGTCTTGAGTACTAGGCTCTGGGGGCTTGTTTCAACCCATAAAGTGCTTTCTTCAGCTTGCACACATAATCCTTATCTTCTGATAAGAGGAACCCTTCTGGCTGTTCAATATATACTTCTTCCTCTAAATTTCCATTGAGAAAGGTTGACTTGACATCCATCTGATAGACTTTAAAGTTCTTAAAACAAGAAAATGCCAAAAACATTCTAATAGCTTCTAGTCGTGCAACAAGAGCAAAAGTTTCTTCAAAATCAATACCTTCAACTTGAGCATACCCCTTACAAACTAATCTTGCTTTATTTCTCACCACTTGTCCATCTTCATTTAGCTTGTTCCTGAAAACCCACTTGGTGCCAATCACATTTTTGTCTTTTGGTCTTGGGACAAGTTCCCAAGTCTCATTCTTTTCAATTTGATTCAACTCTTCTTCCATAGCCCCAATCCAATGTTTGTCTTCGCTTGCTTTTGCAAAATTCTTAGGTTCTATTTTAGATAGTAAGGACAGTTTGCATGTTCTGATGCATTTGCTAATCTTCTTCTAGTCTGTACTCCAATATCTTTATCACCAAGAATTTTACTTTCTGAATGGTTCTTCTGGACAAATCTAGATGGTGTCTTTGTATCTTTTCGTTCAATCACTTCTTCTTCATCTTCTTCTTCTTTATAGCTTGCTTCCTTTGGGTAATCAATTTCTTGTGCTCTTTCCTTTTGATATCTTACTTCATCCACTTTTACATTTGCACTCTCAACAATCTTGTGCAATCTTTTATTATAACATCTATAGGCCTTGCTTCTTGAAGCATAACCAAGGAAGATACCTTCATCTGATCTAGAGTCAAAACTTTCCCAAGTCTTCATCATCTCTCTTTATATAGCACTTACTCCTAAACACTTTGAAGTATTTAATTGTTGCTGGTCTACCCTTCCATAATTCATAAGGTGTTTTGTTGTTGTTTACTCTAATTTTCCCTCTTTGTTCGAATGTAGACTATTGTATAAACTGCTTCTCTCCAAAACATGTTTGATAGCTTGGATTCATTCAACATTGTTCTAGCCATCTCCTGTACGGTTCGATTCTTCCTTTCTACAACTCCATTCTGTTGTGGAGTCCTTGTAGCTGAGAAATGTCTCTTTATTCCATGATGCTCACAAAATCTTCAAATTCATTTGAGGTAAACTCACCTCCACGATCTAATGTCAAGCACTTGAGTTTTAAATTAGTTTTGTTCTCAACCATGACTTTAAAAGCTTTAATATTCTCAAATGCCTCTTCTCTCAGGAAAACAACCCATGTCATTCTAGAGTAATCATCAATAAACAACATAAAATAACTTTCACCTTGCATGCTTTGTGTTCTTGTAGGCCCACAAAGGTCTGTATGGACAAGTTCCAATGGCTTTGTTGTTGAGTACTCCTTTGTCTTGAAGCTTGCTCTTGTTCTGTTCCCATGCTTTGAAACTGCTTGCAAAGAGTGTTTGAAGGTTTAGTAATCTTTGGCATATCTCTTACAGCTTGCTTGGTGCTGATTTTCACTAGATTATCAAAGTTTATGTGCCCCATTCTTCTATGCCATAACCAACTCTCATTTGCTTGTCCCATGTAGCATTTTTCTCCTTTGATCTCACTGAGTATGTATAGGTTATTTGTTGTTTTGTTTGCATCTACAATTAATCTTCCTGTATCAACCTTCCTGATCTCACAACCTTGAGGATAAAATGTGAGGGTGTATCCTTGATCACACATTTGACTAACACTAAGAAGATTATGCTTTAAACCTTCAACATACAAGACATTCTCTGTTTTGTCTTTCCATTATCAAGACTAAGAGTACCTCTTCCAGTCTTCCTTGTTGTAAGATTATCTCCGAACTTTACAGTGCTTTTGTTTACTTCCTTTAGAGAGATAAACTTGCTTTTGTCCCCTATCATGTGGCTTGAGAAACCACTATCAATGTACCATTGATTTTCTTCATTTAGAGCATGCAGGGCAATTTGTACAAGCATAGATTTCTCCTTCTTCTGATTATCTTGCTCTTGCTTCCTTTCCCAAACATTTGTAGATTTTTCTTTTTGTTTAGCAGAACATTGTCTAACTTGTTTTGTTTGGGCAATTTTATAAAACCACTTCTACAAAAACGTGTTATATGACCATAGCACTTATAACATACAATATCATTCTCATTGTAATCTGATAAAGGAACAAATGAATTGTAGTTTCTATTTGAGACCCCATAAGAATTTTTGTTCTTGTTCTAACCAAAATTTCTTGCACGAGTCCTACAATCTATTGCTTTATGACCAAAGTGATTACATGAAAACAATAACCAAAGAAAGAGTTTTGAAACCTGGTCATATGATGTTGCCTTGGGGGAAAAGATCCTCTGATTTTATCCTTGTTGCCTTTGGGAGGAATGCTGGTATTATGTGGAACATGATTCTCCTTCATCTTGTTGCTTTCATTCTTCATGGGACTTTTGAGATCATCAACATAGCTTTTTGGCTTTTCTTCATTTTCCTTCTTTGGTGGCACTTTAGGATCTTCTTTGGTAGTCATCTTATCTTCTTTGTACCCAAGACCAGTCTTGATAAATGGTGATCTATGGCTATTGATAATATCATCTAAGATTTCAATACTCTTTTCAAACCTGAGGCTTCTGTTCAACTTAGTAGTTGTTTTCTCTAGTTCCTTAAGGAAACAATTTCAGACTCTAGCCTCTCACAATTTTCTTCTTTTGTTTTCAATTGGATTCTCACTTCCTCTATTATTTTTTGCCTCTTCAAGTTGAATCTTTAGGTTAATGATTTTTTCTTTTAAATCACAATCCCCTTCTTCATATTTCTGAAGTTGTAACTTTTGTTTTAGATTCCTTTTCTTAAGCTTCTTGATCTCATTTAGGGCACAAATGAGTTCTTCTTCTAGATCCACTTCCCCATCTGCTTCAACATTTTCTTCCTCTTTTGAATCCTTGTCTTCTTTTCTTTTGTCTTCATTCTCCAAGACATCCCCATTTGATTCTATTGCCATGAATAGAATTTCTTCTCCATCACTGTCTGAGATACTTTCATCGCTCTCCTCAGATGAGCTACTTTCCTTTTTGGAATAGAGGTTTTTCTTATGCTTGTGAAGGTTCTTCTTTTCCTTAGGTTTTCCCTGTTTGTAACTCTTTTTATATTGATGGTGTTTGCTCCCTTTCTTCTTGTTATGATCTTCTTCATCATCACTATTATCCTTTTCTGCATATGGACACTTAGCAACAAAATGTCCTATTTTTCCACAGTTAAAACATTTGAAGGGTAGCTTACCTTTGTATTTGCTTGATCCTTTCTTAAGCTTTCTAACAAAATGAGCTTCCTTTGCATCGATTCATTATTGGTGCTATTGCTTGATTCAAGCTCTTCATTCTTCACCTTCTTTGAGGCTTTGAAGGTTGCCTCACACTTAGATGATTTCTCCTTTTCTGTTCTCATTTCATATGCCGTTAGAATCCCATGCAATCCATCCATTGTTAGAGTATCTAGATCTTTCATTTCTTCAATGGCGGAAACTTTGGCATCAAACCTCAAGGGAAGGGACCTTAACACCTTTTGCACAATCATTGCATCTTCAACTTTTTCTCCAAGACCTTTGATGGTGTTGACGATTTCATCCACACAAAGAAGATAGGCTGCAATGTTTTCTTCATCTTTCATTTTCAAACTCTCGAATTGTCTTCTATGAGTTTGAAGCTTGGCTTTCTTCACTTTGTCATCTCCTTCATAGATGTTCTTAAGTTTGTCCTAGATTTCTTTTGCTGATTCACAATGCATCACCTTGACAAACTTTGATTCTGATAGACCACACAAGATTGCATTCATAGCTTTTGCATTGTTTTCACTAGCCTTCTTTCCACCGTATCCGTTGGTGGAGATGATGGAGTTACATAACCGTTCACAACTGATTGCCAAATATCAAAACCAAGAGCCATTAGATAAGTTCACATTCTTATGCTCCAAAATGCATAGTTTGATCCGTCAAACAATGGAGCTCTATTTGAGGAGAAACCTTCTTGACTAGCCATGTGTGCTCTCGAGATCTACCTTTCAACGGTTAGACTGTTTTTAAAGGAACTTGCTCTGATACCAATTGATGAACACACACTTATACTTGGGATGAA
Organism: Taxus wallichiana var. yunnanensis; assembly: GCA_018340775.1. NCBI lineage: Eukaryota > Viridiplantae > Streptophyta > Pinopsida > Cupressales > Taxaceae > Taxus > Taxus wallichiana. Next base: position 348,861,140 of record CM031238.1, read on the forward strand.
TCAATATAAGATAATCTTTTACTTATTTAAAAACTTAATAACCACAATAACAACAATCACACAAGATCTAATAATTATGAAACACAAGATTTACGTGGAAACCCTTTGGGAGAAAACCACAAAGAAAAGATTGCTTGGATCTACTGTCCAAATCCAACCACAAAATAATAAAGTCTTTTACAAAAATTGTAGGCACCAACCCACTAGAGACACCAATCCCCATTGCTAAGCAATTTGTAGGCACCAACCTACTGGAGACACAAATCCCCACTTCTAAGCACCAACTTAGCAAGAGACACCGATCTCTTCTCTTAGGAAGCACCAACCTCTAAATGAACTTCTTCAATGGATGATAATCAAATAGATCTCCTTCACAAAAATTTGCCTTGAGTTTTAATGATATATCTTCATTATTCCTCTCATATTTCAAAATCTGCTCTTAATGATTTCTCATTCATTCCCTTGCAGAAATCTGCCTTTATGTCACACTTTCTTCTTCTTCACCACTTTGTCATTTCTCCACACATCCACACATAAATATTTCCAACTGTGTCCTTTTATACCATTTTCATCTCTTGGAAGGGTGTGTTTTCTTCCCAAGGTTCAGCCCATTAACTTTCTTTTAGACGCAAGACATGAGTCGGCCTTTTCAAATTGATTTTTGAATTTTTGGGTCTTTTCTTTGACTTCCGCGGACTCGCTCTGTTTTCACCCTATTTTGAGGCTTCCCATGGCCTCTGCAGACTTGCTTTATCTTTCTCCTTGTTTCGCGGCTTTCCTTGACCTCCGCGGCCCCTTTTTAACTTCCGCCTTGTTCCGCGGCTTTCTTAGACCCCCTGCGGCCATTATTTGACTACACGGCTTGTTCCGCGGCTTTCTTAGACAAAATCCTTTGTTACACAGATATTTTGACTTGTTACCACTGCGGAACACTATGAATCACTTCCTTTGTTCTGCAGCATTCTCACATTCAAAAACCCACGAGACACTAAAAATGGTCCCCCTTTGTTGTGTGGCATTGCCTTGCCTTCCAAACCTGCAAAACATGACATCGTGACTTCCTTTGACATCAATGACAATATTTCCAACAATCTCCCCCTTTGTCATTGATGGCAACCTTGCATAGAGGTTACCTGTGAATATAGCAAGAACATAATGCTCCCCCTTGTTGTAATTCTCCCCTTTATGTAACTTTAACCCTTAGACATCAATGGCAATGGGACAATCATAATCTGTCACAAAAATATTCATCAGCGATCTTTCCCGAGTTGTCTTCACTATGGATCTAAAAAGATAATGTAGTGATTAGCTTCCCTTGAATTGATGCTTCTTTTTTAGTGACTGGATGAGAACGATATCACTCCCAATTTCTGTCTGAGATATTCAAAAATTTCTTTTGGAAGGGGCTTTGTGAAAATATCTACAATCTGTTCTTTTGTGGCAATGTATTCCAACTTAACATGTTGTTCTGCTACTTGTTCTCTTAAGAAATGATATTTAATAGGAATATGCTTTGTTCTAGAGTGCATAGCAATATCTGGCTCAAACTCCCCGAGTATTGGCAAATGTTCACTTGTGCCAAAACTTGGCAAGTACTCGCCAAGTTGGCATACTATGATAATAATATTGATGGCATAACATTTTTTTTACTTTTTATGTTATTTAATTTTTCTTGTCCTCTCTATTTTTAAATTTCTCTTTGCCGAATTCTTTACTCTTCTTCTCATCTTGGCATATTAAAACTGCTGTTGGTCTCTCTAACCCTTCCTCAAGTGTAGGCTTCTTCTCCATGATGATGGGTTCACTACAGAACTCAAAAATGCAGAATCTAGAAATCTATACATAGTCTCATCCAAAAAATTAATATAACTAAGATATCTTATAAACCATTTAGGTATTTGGCCTATTTTACGCTATACATACTGTAGGGGACTACCCAAATGAGAAGTACTAAACCCTATTACAAACAGTATTTTCTATAGAGTCTTTATCTAAAATAACTCTTTCAAGTCTTTTACCTACAATTATGTTGCTGGTCACATCCAGTAAATGGTAGGTTTGTAAACAATTTTCAATAGGCAACCTTTTCTGTTACTAACATCTCTTATATTCTTGATTTCAAGCTACAGTCACAATGTTTTAGAAAAAAATATTTCAAGACAATCTTCAAAAATAACAAAGTAATTACTTTTTTTTTTTCTAAATGCTATTTTGATTTTCTTAGAGATTTGTATATGTGGATTCCATCTTGTATTCTTTTGAATGCAAAAGTTAGTTAAATTTGGAAACTTTATGGAGTTAATACTTGTTATCACAGGTATTCACTGCAAGATTGCAAAAAGCTCCGAGTTTGATGTCATTCACATATCGTGGCTTATTTCAATGTTGGAATCCAAGGAGACTTTGCCAATTCTCCCAAGGTGTATATTTTTTATCAGTTATTTTAAGCAATGTAATTCCTCAGTACAAGCTATCATTAGTAAAAATGAATAGACATTGGGGCTGGGTATCTGATTATGAATGTTGATTGACTGGGTTAAACTATGGATGTTGGTGATAAGACACTATCTTTATTTGAGTCATAAGACAGCAATGACAATCAAGGAATCAGTGGATGAATATGGAGATCCATGGTTTGAACCTCTAGAAAGAGAAGATTTGTTCCAGGTACTCATCCAATCCCTATTCTCAGATTCATTTTTTTGTATGATCATTTGTAGTCATCATTGTTGAAAATGAGAACTCTTATGATTAAGTTAAATTAATTCTTGCAGATCTTTCAAAACATGAACAGATGGTGTTCCTCAAGTAAAACTAGTGTACTTGGGAAAAGGGTGTCCCTCAAGTTTGGAAGATCGTGGCTTTGGGGTTTTTTTCATAATTTCTGCATATACTTTCATAAGCCTATCCATTCTAGGTGAGGTTTACTTTTTAATTTTGAGTGAGCTCTTGTAATGATTCTTCCGTTTGTTAGTTGAAAAGTACGCGAACAAACAATATTTGATTGCTATATTATTTAATATTAGCATATCAAGTATTAAGTACATGCATACATCAACATACATTGCATAATGGCTCCTAAAATCCTGCACTAGTAGGCAAGGTGTTATGTTCAATTTCAGATCTTATATAGAAGTATAAACCCTTTAGTTATCACAATTTTACAGTCATCAATACTTCCAAAGTTCCATGTACAAATGCATTTCACTTTATTCACTACACACACTTTATCCCCATACGGTGGCCATTTAATGATTTTCAAATGGCCATGCCCCAAAAGCTTTATCACAATCTCAGCCTAATCAATAGATTGGTTAGGCTCCCTCCTCACCCTTGATCGAAACTTTGTTGTATGGAATACCTTTATGACCCCCTATCTATTATATGCATGTCAAAGAAGATACCCTTATGCAGTCCCACGGAAACATGTGTAATGGACCTATAATAGGATAAATCATTGACAACTGACAATCTTTAAAAAGGGATTGATTGGGCACTACATCTGTCAGGCTAAGTACTGGATCTTTAGTGTGTATGTCTGGAAATCAGACAATGTAACTTTGTCTTCTACTCTTGAATAAAATTAATTCCTTTAAAAAGGGGGAGGGGATTGATTGGGCCCAATATCCGCCTAAATTTTAAGAAAAATGTAGAATCGATTTACACCTTTTCTTTACTGTTTATATGCCAATTCAATACGGAAAGGGATAGCAACACTCTTTGGCCACAGGCCTCCAGGACCAGGCTATCTGGCAGCAACAGACCAAACAATGAAGGGCTCACAAGGTGAGATGAAATTGTTACAAACCATCCACAAAATGGCTCTGGGATTTATACTCTAACATGTGTTGAAAGGACAAAATGATTGGATAGTACACAAACAGCTGGATAAACAATCAGAAAAATTAAATCTCAGATAAAATGTACAACATTGTTACATTAATCAATCGCAGCAGGACATGTTGACTCAACAAGTATGATTGACTGCAGTTTGGCAAGAATTGGAATTTTTTTTTCATTATAAATTTCATTAGGTCTATGTGTGCCTGATTTTTACATGGAATCCTACACTCAGTGATCTGTATGACCTTTTTTTTAGAGAACATCAAAATGGAACCCAGGAAAGCAAGAATTGGTTGAATAATCAGAGACTTCAAAGTTGAATCGATTGTAGGCTGTACTCAGATGATTGGAAAATAATCAAACAATATTGCTGAGCTTTTGGTTCTTTTAGTTGAAGTTCATTTAGAATAACGTCAAGGGATTAAAAGAATGCAAATTGAAGGAGACTCAAAATTGGTCATCAATCTTATTCAGAAACAACTCACTCAATGCAACCAGCTATTCTAGATAACGAAGAGGCTAGAAAAATAGTATATCAATTAGAAAAAGGAGCTGACAGGTGTAGGCTGTGACAATGCTAAAATTATAGAGGAAATTTGCCTTACGCACAAAAAAGGACCACATTTATGTGGCAGATCTGCTTGCAAATGAGGTGTTCCACATGAACACAGATAGTCAGCTCAAAGTTTTCCAACACAAAGACCAACTTCCAGGAAGAATCGTACATGTGGACTTAGATAAACCATGAAAAAGCAGCTAGAAGTTCAGATGGAGGGAGGTGAAATTCAATCGGATGCTGATATCCAAGAAGGATGTTACTCAATCTAGATGCTTCCCAGGAGGGTGCAAGGTCAATGCCAAGCACTGAATCCCAAATTCATCCTTCTTTCATGTGACACCAATGAAATCATAATATTGAGTCTTTGCTTTTATGATCCTCAAACTCAACATCCTTATGACATTGCACTCATCCAACTTAGAATGGATGCCACTTAGCAAAGGAAAATCTGTTCTTCAATAACTTATCCTGACCATATGGACTTTAACAAGCCCCAGAATTACGAGCTTTCAAAAAGAGTTAAAATACACAGCCCCTAGCTCTACTAAATTCACATTTCAACACAGGACAAGATTCATTTCTTAAAATTACTCCATTGCTGTTAGATAGCTTCATCGTGTTATAGATGGAGTGATTACAACACAGCCAAGAACAAGAGTTTATCGAGCATAAGTCATTCATTTACTTTGCAAGACATCTATCTCGTGGTGTTCTTAGGTTCAAAATCAAATAGGTTTTAAGTTTTTATTTTCAATTTTCTAACACAGACTATATAGCAATAGTATCTCAAAGACCCATGCATGTTCCTTATCTTACATTTCACTTAAAGAACTTAAGGGAATGATACTAGCTTGACATTTATCTCACAAGTCTTACAATTTCACTCTTTAATGCTTCTCAATGGATCTTTCTAGTGTTTTTAAACACCATCAACAACTGTAAGAGTAACAATGGTTTCTAACAAATCTTTATTCCCCTGAAATTCACTGTCCATTCCATAAACTTTTTGATTTTGAGCAGTACCCTGATCTATTCAAATGTCAAACAAGACATGGAAATGCCACCATACAAACACTTACTTTCTTTGCAATCTCTTTCTTTTTACAATTTATAGCGTATCTTTTCCATAAGACGGCCCCATTCAAGAGTTCAGTTACTATTAGAAGACAAATCTTCACATTGACATAACTTACAGAAATCACCCATACACCACATAGCTGGTGTTCATGGCTTGTTGAAGATGTTTACTATCACAAAATCTTAAGTGCTTAGAATAGTACGTGTTTCAGCCCATAGCCACTGTAACTACTCATTCAGTGTGTTGTTTCCGAGGAGTCTATGCATGATCCTATGGTATGCAAGTTGAGTGAGACTTCACAAAACTGCAATCACAACACAATACCACAGTTGCTCTACACAACCTCCATGTCTTATTGCTGTCAAAGAACTAAGTGAGCAAACTGAACCATCACATTCATACTTATTTTGCTCCCCTGGAAAAGGAATTCAATCTCGATTAAGGACAAACTGGGCATGAATTGGGGTGGGATTGAAAGCAGACCTTTATGAACAAAGTGGGGTGGCTCATGATGTGGAAGGCTGGTAGCAGGTGGTACCAAGGGACTAACCCTATGAATATTTAACAAAATCAGAGTTGTGGCCAAGCCTACTGAAATAAGGATTCAGCGATGAGGGAGATTTATGCATTCCTGGATTCAAAATGTTCTTGAATGAGCCCGAGCAACTTGAACAGTGTTAGTTAGAATATGGATTTTTTTGACATGAAAAAGTTGTAGAGGCAGTGTGGAGTCCATTGCCTTGGTCAAATCTATTTCATGTCGCCAGGTATGACGAGAATAAGAATTTGAGCCCTTTTAAAAGCTGTCCTTTGGAAGTCTTCTCTGCATGCCAGAGACTTCATCATCATCCCACTTGAATGGGAATTTGCTGGGTCTTCTTCATGTTTGGAGGCTGCTGTTGAGGATTCTGCTGTGATTTCTCTGGAGCAGGAGTTCTGTTCCTTTTTCTTTCCCTTATATGCAGACGTTGAGGTCTGTTGGTAGAATTACTTGTACCATTCTTTGCACATTGCTTGCCCTTATTTATAGGTCCAAATGACTGCCTTTTCCTTGTTCCCATTTTACTAACAGCAAAAAGATGGAGATGGGTGGGTGAATTTTGGGTTTGATTGGATTGAAGATCATAGATTTTTGACAAATCTAGGAAACAGTCCTAACAGAATTTAATGCAACAGTGAATATTGCTTGGTGAAGGGGGTGTTTGGTTCTGGTATTTCATAGAACTGCAGCGGGAAAAATAGTTAAAGGTTGAATGTTCAGACCTTTGCCTGGGCTGTGACTGATGCTTTCTACCAACTTCTTTTTTAATAAACAAGCGGTCATTACCATACTCCCACTCCCATGTTCCGTATCACCCACACACAGAGATTTTGATTTTGCTGCAAGGAATAAGATTTTTGTTAGAGAGGATACAACATCCTGATTATTACAAACATTTTTATACGTGGAAATAATATAAAATAGTCTTTCGCTGTTGTGATAAGCATTGTGCATGCTCCAGGTAGAAGCAGAATGCATTGTGGGAAGGATAAGCGACACCAGGTGTGCACATACTTGATGGGTGCTGCGAATCTAAAGCAATTTGATGGGAGCTGCCTGGAGGGTTGAAGTGGGAGGAAAGGATGTGTTTGGGAACCCAGACATTGGGTGGCGTCGATGACAGCAGGTTAGGATAGGATACCTACAAAATCCAAAAGAAAGGGTTTTAAAGTATGTAAATTTGTAATGAAAACCAAAAGAAAAAGGCCAAAAACCAAGTGGCAACAAAGCTGGGAAGGGGAGAGCCAACACTGTAAAGATAAACAAAAATATATGGGGTAGCAGTGTGGAAATGGACTACAGAAATCGTACAGGCTATGAACAGAGATTTAAGTCAATATGAAGCGAAGTGTGTCGAGACAGGCTCGAAAAGGGTCCCACTGAAAAGGATTGTCGAGCACTTTATAATATTGTAAATGCTTCAAAATACTATTTTCCTATGTGGAGGTCAGTGTCTTCCATGTGTGCTTTAGAAATGTGTTATTCATTTGAATTGATCCCAGTGACAGTTTGCTCAAAGTCTGCCATTTGCTTGAGGTGGTGCAGGAGAGGATTTGGGAAATGAATAAGTTAGGTCCAGGATCAAAATTTGAAATAAAGGAAACTTTGCTAGTTTGTCTTCCACAATGGTGCATTTTGTTGGCCTATGCTGAAAAATGATATGATCAAATTCCTTTATGTGTAACACTATATGTTGTATGATAATTGCCATTTTCCAGTTAAAAGAATTTTTACTTGCTCCCAGGTTGGTTTATGTGGAATTGGATTGCATGGTAAATCATATTAATTATGACTTGTGAGTTTCCTTCAATAATTTTTTTTATGATAGGAAATTATGAGCACACCGTATTCGATCATCGATAAGAAAGGAGCTGAAAATAGTTGCTAGTTTGGAGCCTATGTATTGTGTGTAAGCCAAGCAATAGTTTCCTTCTAGGTTACCGGAAACGCCCAGACAGCAATGGAGCGGGAGCGGGAGAGTTTGGGAGCGGGAGCGAGTGAGAGCGGGAGCGCCTGTGGGAGCGGCCAGGGAGCGGGTAGGCGTTGTGGAAGCGCGCGGGTACGGCCTGCGCCGTTCTCGAGTGTTTCCGCAGCCCCTCGCCCGCTCCTGCCGCTCCAAAGATAGAAAAAACGCTTTTTTAAATTTTTTTATGTTTTTAAAGGCACACAACAATAAAAAATTATAAATTCTTCTAATCTAAAACCTAAAAGCTACCTCTAAACAATAAAACAAAAGAACAACACACAAACAAAACATAAAGCAAACAAACTCACATTGTGGCTCTCCAAAATTGCATTGTGCTTGTCTAGGGTTTGAGGAGCTATTGCTAAGCTTGTAGGAGTGTGAGGAGCTATTGCTAAGCTTGGAGGAGTGTGGGGAGCTGCAAAGGAGGATTTGTGAAGGATTTGATTTGTGGTTTACTAAGTGAAGGTAAGTTTTTTTTTAATTTCTAGCCTTGTTCCTCTATTTTTTTTTTTATTATTTAATCTTTCACACATTACATTTTTTTGCTTATGTTCATTTTTATTTTGCTCTTTCCATTTAATTTTTTTAATTTTCATTGTTCAATCACAATGCAATTGCATGCCATTGTTTTCTTTGCTTAATTTTTTTTTAAACCTTGTAGGTATTTCTACAATGGCAACAAGTTCTGCTTCTTCTGGGCAATCTTTGGCCAAAGACTTTGACCCAAATTCACCGTTATGGAGGCACGTAACAATAGTTCAACAACTTGCAGGTGGTGGTTGTTTTGAATGGAAATGCAATGAGTGTGATGGACTATTCAAAGGCTCTTACAGTAGGGTGAAAAGCCATTTGTGTGCCATAACGGGTAATGGTATAAGAGTATGTAGGGGGAGGAATAATGTTGGGGTGCCAAAAGCAAATGTTTTGGCATATATCAAAGAGCAGGAGGATGCAGAGGCTAAAGTGGCTATGAGAGTGGGTCATCCATTGGCCAAAAGAGGAGGTTCATCTCGTTCAGCAAGGCCTCCAGTTGCTCCATCACCTAGTGGATCCCCAATTGTGGCCATGCCACATCCATTTGTGGCTCCTATCTCCACGAGATGAGGATGTTTCCCTTGCATGAAAGAAAAGTAAGACAAAAGGGCCATTGGAAAAGGCCTTTAAGAATGAGAACAGGGAGATTGCAGATGAATGCATTGCAAGGTGTGTATATGCTAATGGTCTTTCTTTTAATGTTGTGAGATCACCTTATTGGCATGAGATGGTGAAAGCCATCAATGAGGCACCAAAAGGGTATAAACCACCGAGGATATGAGAAGATCCACACCACCTTTTTGTATAGATAAAAAAAACATGTGGAAACCTCCTTGCAACCAATTAGGGACTCATGGACCAAAACTGGTGTCCATTGTTTCTGATGGATGGAAAGATGCAAGAAACCGCCCTTTAATCAATGTGATTGCAGTATGCCCTAAGGGGGCAATGTTTTTGAAAGCGGTTGATTGTGAGGGGCAAGTGAAGGATGCCCAATTCATAGCCAACATTCTCTTTGAGTCCATTGAGGCAGTGGGGCCTGAAAATGTTGTCCAAGTGATAACGGACAACGCCAAAAATTGCAAAGCTGCGGGGATGCTAGTTGAGGCACGGTATGGGCATATTTTTTGGACACCTTGTGTTGTGCATTCATTGAATTTAATGCTAAAGAAAATGGCAAACAAAATAGAGTGGATCCAGCAAGTGTATGCAGAAGCTGAAGAAATCCAAATGTTTGTCACCAACCACCACATGTCACAGGGCATTTTTAGATCATTCTCGCAGTTGGAGCTACTGAAGGTAAGGACAAGCTTTATTTCTTTCTTTCTTTTTAATTTAATATTTAATATAAGTTTTTTAGTATTCTTTTAGCTTTCAATTTTATAATTTAAATTTTATTTTTAATTTTTGTTCCTCGTTCTTATTAGGTTGCTGAGACTCGGTTTGCATCACACACAATCGTCTTGAGACGACTAGTGAAGGTGCGAGAGGCACTCATGAGGATGGTAACATCCAATCTTTGGTCTGTATGGAGGCAATCAAACACTCAAGGGGCTCAAAAAGTGAAGAACTTGATCTTAGAGGACCCTTGGTGGGATAGAGTGGGTTATCTGTTGAGTTTTACGAAGCCCATTATGAGCATGATCCGGTTTACTGACACGGATCAACCATGTCTAGGAGAGATATATGACGGCATCGACTCAATGATTGAGAAGATAAAAGCCGTCATAAATGCAAAAGAACAAGATCTCGAGGAAATATTTTTCAAACAAGTGAAGTCAATCCTCATTGAGCGGTGGAACAAAATGACCACCCCATTACATCTACTAGCTTTTGCATTGACTCCTAGATTTTATAGCACAGAGATCCTTTCCTTGCCAGGGAGGGTAGCACCATACAGGGATGCGGAAGTCAGTGAGGGATATATGGCGGCATTGGCTAGGCTCTTCCCTGATCCTGAGGCCCAAGACCAGGTTATGGTAGAGTTTGGCAATTTCATAGCAGAAATGGGTCATAGCCTTCTCGCTCTTCGAAGCAAATACAAGATGGATGCACATATGTGGTGGTACCTCCATGGTACTTCATCGGCTTACTTGCAACCTCTTGCAATCAAGGTCTTGGCACAGGTAAGTTTTTAATTTTTTTATTCTCTTTTCTTTTAGTTTTTTAAAATTTAAGTTTGAGTGTTTAAATCTGAAGTTGAACTTTGCATTGACTTCAAGTTTGGGTTGCCTTAATAGGTTGCAATTTCATCTTCCTCCGAGCGCAACCGAGTACGTATAATTTCATCCACTCACAGAAGCGCAACAGATTGGGGGCTAAAAGGGCTGAAGATTTGGTATACATACATTCCAACTTGTGCCTTTTATCCCACAAGCAGCCAGAGTACAAGGAAGGGTCAACAAAACATTGGGACATTGATCCAGAGATAGTTGACTTGGATGCTTCCATTTCCCACCATGGAGCATATGATGATGAGAGGAGTTCTGTGGCACCACGAGACCTACATGCACAAGGGGGTGCAACTGGCAGTGGCCCTAGTGCGAGTGGTTCGAGCCCATGTGGTTCTAATGAACCACATAATGATGATGATGTAGCTGGTTTTGATCCTCTTGATGAAGAGGAATATGATGAATATTGACAATGAAAGATAGTTTGAGCTTTGAATATTGATCTATGATTGAATTTAATATATCATGAGATTCATGACATTCACATTGTGTTTGATTTAAGTATTTTAAATTTTAATTTAACTTTTAAGTTTTTAAGTTTCTAAGTTTTATCGGTATCCTAGCTTGTTTGTTGTGGTTATTCACTTATTTAGCTTATAACTTGTCTTTTATCTTGTCTTTCATATGCATAATATGTGGTTAATAATTAAATTCCTATTTAGAAGGCTGAAATTTATATATTTTTTAATTTTTATATAGTTTTTGTACTGCCGTATCCGGGGTAAAAAAATTTGCTGTTTCCGCGTATCGGATACCCCGCTCCCGCTCCCGTATCCAAAACGTTTCAGTAACTTAGGTTTCCTTTGTCATCTCAACTAAATCCCTCAATTCTTTCTTTCCCCAGCTTATGTTTTTCTCCTCCATTGAAATAAAGTTTGTACTAACCTATTGGTGGAGTGGCTCATTTCACTTTAGGATTGACTGTGATCCACTCAATTTGAACTGGTAGGAGGTGTGTTCCAGTTCCTTGCTGTCCACTAATTTTCCATACTCGAAGATTGCAAAGTACCAGCTTTGTCTTTTAGATGACACAGAGAAATGTTGCAGACATTGGCTTTCATCTTTTTAAAGATGCATATGTATTCTTTGAACTCCATATATGTGTATGAATGCTGCTGCCGTTTTCTGGGGAGGTTGTATGTGCTCCAATATCGGAGTTGAAGTGAGCTGATATTTTTCTAGCAGTATGGTTTGACACGGCATGTCCTGTGGTTGATAAAGCCTCCACGCTACTTTCATAGCTAGTGCCTGTTTAAACAATATGGGTTTTTTAATTTGAAATGCCCCATGTTTTTTCCCCATCGTTATTGATTTCCGAGCTAGTAGAGGATATTTAGATTGATCATCATTCCCTTTCCATAGAAAGTTCCTAAAATTCTGTATAATTCGATTTTCCACCATGCAGGGATGAGGAGTTAGAGAGAGTATATATGTATAGGAACAGATTGTAGCACTGCCTTGATCATTTGTATCCTCCCTCCGAAATTGAGCCATCTATTGGTCCGTTTGGAAAAATTGGATCTAATTTTGGACAATGTGCTAATCCCATAAACTTTTAGTTTTTTTGAGATGAAGAGGGAATCCCAAGTGGTGGGAAAAAGACCTTCAGTGAATGGGAGAGCATGAAGAATGTCTTCTGTTTCCTTTCCAATATGTTTAGGAAGTATATATTCGATTTGGCATTATTTATCTGCTGCCATGATGCCTCTTGAAAGGTTTTAAGGACACGAGTAAGCCGAACAATTTCTTCTGTTATGAGAGGAAAACAAGAGTGTCGTCAGCAAAGTGAAAATTGGTATAGCTCTGGCCGCCTTTGATGGCTCGTACGCCATGTATTTCTCTGTCATCCTCGGCTTGCTGGATGCATCTGCTGAGATTTTTACTCATTAGAGTAAGGAGACATGGAATCAATGGATCACCTTGTCTTAATCCTCTGGTGGAATGAAACAGATGACGTATTTCTGTAGTTACTGTGTAGGTGGGAGTGCAAATGCAGCTACTAATCAAATGGATAATTTGATCATTAAAGCCAAATCTGAAAGTGTCTTTTTTTATTAGTTGAGTTACATCTGTCAAAGGCCTTAGAGATGTATAGTTTGATCATTATTCCTGGTCTTTTTGTGTCTTTAATGAATCTAGTAGTTCTTAAACAGCTATGGAAGCCATGGAACACTGTAAAATCCGCACAAATCCTACTCATGCCGCACAAGCCCGTCTATAGCCATGCAACACAAGGGAATTAGTGCAAACTTGTTCGAAAGCCACCCAACACTTGTGCAGACCGCTGGTGCCTATTTGAAGCCACCAATGTTGTCTTGAACCATGAATGTCATTGTTATGCCGTTAGAGGCTCGTACAAGCTGACAAAGAACAAATGATTGGATCTGCACACCTGAAGTACCTGTCAACATCGCTATAGTTGTGAGCATGCACACTTGGGCCTTGATTTGTCCTACATGGCCTGGGACCACTTAGTTAAGCTCGATCAGTCGAAGGGGATATTCTGAGCAGATCAACGGCCAAGCATGGACACCTGAGATATATTCTTTAGGGGATCTTTACCTGCATTTGGTATCTTTACCTCCTACCTTTGCACACGTGAATTCTATATAAAAAGGGGAGTGTGTGCTTGTAAGGAATCTTTTCTCTTTAGAAGATCAATCTTGATTTTGGGGCTTGAACAGTGTTTTCAGGCTAGTCTTGATCTAAGGTGACCATCCTTGTAATTGTGACTTCGAGTCTGGTTCTGTAAAAGCTTAGTAGAGTCTGCAAGCTTAGGATAGGTCTAGGTTGGGGAATTCTCAATAGAATCCGTGTGAAGACTAATAGAAGGCTGTCAGTGTGGTGGAAGTGCATTATGCCAAAATCTGTAATTCTTTCCTTCTATAAAAGAAAGCTTGTTTGTTTTTTTGTTTAGAAGTTGTGTTTGAGATCTCGCTTGTTTGTGAGGTCTACTCTTGTAAGGGCTGCATGGTGGAAGTCTTCCTTCAGTGGGAACCCTGATTGCGAATGCATCAATTTGGTATCCGAGCATAGGATATTTGAGTCCTGTTGAGGTAAGTGTAGGATTTGTGAGTCCTATTGTGGTGTGATTATCAATCTGGGTTTTGTGAGAGACCTTAGAATTTGCTGCTTTCCATACTAGGGGTGTGGGTAGAAGGTGATAGTAAACATCTTTAGCATTGTGTTGTTGGGTAGAGGGTGTGAGGTCGCAGAATCTCCCTATGACAAGATTGTGAGAAAAAGATGGCACAAAGATTGAACAAAATGCCAAGAATAGCTAACTTGATCGATTTGATAAGGGGAATGCAAGCCCATTTAGAGGCTATGGAGATTGCACAACGTAGAGGTGTTGCCTTGGAAGCATATGAGACTGTGATGAATGAGAAGTAAGACCTGCAAAATAGCAAGCTGAAGTTGAGCACATTGATGCTCAAGAGGATTGATTATTACAAGCAATCATAAGGATTGGAAGCAACCCACATATAGATGTTCGATGTTATTTAGGGAATTTGGATCTAGAGGATTTGATAGGCTGAATCACAAAAATTGAAAAGTACTTACAAAGGTGTAGAAGACAATAAGAAGGTTAGATTTGCGAGTACCAAATTGAAGGGCCATGCATCCTTGTGGTGGGATCATGTGTAGAATGAGAGAGTTCAAAGAGGTAAAGACAAGCTGAAGAAATGGGATTGGATGGTAACAAAGTTGAAGGCCAAATTTATGCCTGTCAATTACGAATCTCATCTATTAAGCAGTTACAAAACTTGCATCGGAAAGAACTAAGTGTAAAGAAGTACATAGAGGAGTTCTATCAGCTCAACATTTGTGTTGGTCATATGTGGAGGGTGCTGAACAAATATCAAGTGTGTCAGTGAACTGCGCATTTCTATTTAGGATGAACTCAGTAAGATTAGAATGAGGACAATGGAAGAAGCGCATCAGTTTGCACTGAAGGTGGAAGAAAAATTGTCCAGCGGACAACATAGCACCTCGTGAGGAAAGGGAAAATTCCTGCACAGAGGTGGAAGTTCGCGAAATAGTGCATGAAACAACGTGCAAGGGGGTGAAGCAAGCATCTAGCATGAGCAAAGTCATGTGCAAAGAGGTGGAGGAAGATCTGCATCTAGAGGTTGAGGTTGTGAATGAGGTAGCGTATTCAACAAAACATGTTTCTGTTGTGGAGAGACTGGGCACCACGCCTTTAAGTGTGCACAAGTTGCACAAAGTAATGGCAATTGGAGAAATGATGCTAGCAATCATGTTGCTTAGCATGCGGATGTAGAAAGCCATACGTCGATGAATAGCGCAGAAGAACCCGAGAGAGGTGAAGTGCACATGATGAAGTGCGTGTTGTTGAAACTCGTGAAAGAGGAAGAATCTCTTCGGAACCATTTGCAAGTTTGGAGGTAAGTGTTGTAAAGTCATTGTTGATAGTGGTAGCACTGATAATCTCGTTTATGAGGAAATGGTGAAGAAGCTTGGTCTGAAGAAGATTGTGCACCCGAACCCATACAAGTTGTCATGGTTGCTAAAGGGACATCAGTTGCTTGTGAACGAGCAATTTAAAGTGCGCATTAAGATTGACGCATATGAGGATGAAGTCTTGTGCAATATAATGCCCATGGACATCTGAAATTGGTTATTGGGGAGACCTTTGTAGTATGACATTTGGTGAAAGACGGATGGAGGTTCACTTTGAAGCCACTAAAGGATTCATGTGTAGAGGTAGAAATGAGTCCACAAGTATTGTTGGTTTTAGGGAAAGTGTTCCTGAATATTGCAAGGAGGGATGCAATGTGTTTTGCGTTCATGCCAAGATTAAGCACAGATACAAGAGGAGTGCACTCGCCACACAAGAAGAGGAAATCCTACAAAGTTAGAGAAGTGATAAGTTAGTACAGAAATATCATGACAAAGGATATTCTGGATGGACTACCACCAATGCACAATATTAGTTACCTGATGGACTTGATACTAGGAGCGAGATTGCCGAACAAAGCCACATATAGGTTGACACTTATGGAGAACAAGAAGATGAGGAGTCAAGTCCGATAACTACTTGACCAACGGTTGATTAGAGAGTCTCTAAGCCCGTGCATAGTACTTGTATTGGCACTGGAGGAGAAGGGAGGATGTGTATAGATTCCATGGCTATTAATAAGATTACCACACATGGATGACTTGATGGACTATCTAAGTGGAGTGAAGTACTACACAAAGATTGATATGAGTAGTGGATACCACCATATCAGAATCAAAGAGGGAGATGAGTGGAAGATTGCATTCAAAATGTAGGAGGGTTTGTATAAGTGGTTGGTCATGTCTTTTGGGTTAACCAACACACCAAACACATTCATGTGGCTGATAAATGAAATGCTGAAGCCATTTATGGGTAAGTTTGTCATTGTTTACTTGAATGACATTATGATTTTTAACAAAATGAATGAAGAACACTTACACCACTGTGGAAAGTGTTAGAACATTTGTGAGAAGAGAAGCTACATGTAAACTTGAAGAAGTCCAATTTCATGAAAAAGGAGTTGGTCTACTTGGGATTTGTGATATCTCATGAAGGTTTGAAGATGGATCTTGAGAAGGTGCAAGCCATAGTGGATTGGCAATCACCAAGAAGTGTCATGGAGGCCTGTAGTTTCCATAGATTTGTGAGCTTCTACCAGAAGTTCATAAGAGGATTCAATGAGATTTTCACCGTAATTAGCGAGGTAATGCACAAAGACAGAAAGGAGTTTCTAAGGACCGCATATGCAAAGTATGCATTCTAGGAGTCAAGAGGAAGGTCAGTAGAGCAACCAATATTGGCATTTCTTGATTTCATCAAGGTATTTCATGTATATCAGATGCCAATTGATCAGCAATTAGAGCAATGATTAGTCAAGTGGGGAGACCCATTGCATATTTTAGTGAGAAATTGAATGACACATAGAGGAAGTACTTTGTGTATGATCAAGAGCTATATGCCATTGTAAGCTCAAGAAGTGGAGGAACTTCTTATTTCCCATAGAGTTCATATTGTACACCGATCATCAAGCATTGCAATTTATAATTAGTCGGACAACTTGAATCGAGATACATACAATGGGTTGAGTTCCTGTAGAGCTACTCATTTATCTTGAAGCATAGGATTGAAAATCAAACCACATTGCAAATGTGTTGAGATGAAGATGCGTCTTGTTGACCGAGATGCATATGAGTGTAATAGGGTTTGAGGGGATGAACTCTACATAGAGGATGAAAACTTTGCGAGAAGCATAGAGAGCAAAGTAGAACCAGTGAGCATCGACCACATACCTTGGGTAGACTACTTCCTATGAGAAGGGGTTGTTGTACAAAGGCACACAAATGTGCGAGTTGTAGGGATCAATGAGGGAAAATATGGTCTGAGAGAAACATTGTGGAGGAATGTCAGAGCACTTTGGGATGGATAAGACCTTGGCACAATTAGGTGGAGATATTTGTGGCCACGGATGGCTAAAGATGTGCACAATTTTTTGCAGAGATGTATAGTATGCCAATTAGCAAAATGCAAGAGTCAGAACATAAGGTTGTGCAAACCATTGCTAGTACTTGAAAGTCCATGGGAGCACCTGAGTTTGGACTTTGTTTTAGGATTTCCTAGAATATAGAGGGGCCATGACTTTATCTTTGTTGTAGTGGATGGATTCTCGAAGATGGATCACTTCATTGCTTGTAAGAAGACAAGTGATGTTACCCATGTTGCAAATCTGTTTTTTCAAGGAAATTGTGAAGCTGTATGGATTGCTGCTCACCGTTGTATTTGATAGAGATACAAAGTTTGTGGGCCACTTTTAGCGTGCACTTGTGGAAGAAACTCAACACCAAGTTGCAATTTAGTTTTGTGTATCCCCCGCAAACAAATCGCCGAGACAAAGGTTGTCAATAGGATCCTTGGCAGTTTGTTGAGATCTTTGGTATGGGAGAAGGCAAGGACATGGAATGTTGTTCTTGTACAAGTGGAGTTCGCATAAAACTCTGCTAATAAAGAAGCACCGGAAATTCACCTTTCCAAATTGTATATGGGACAATTCCTAGGGGAATTGTAGAGCTAAGAGAGATACTACATGAAGAAGGGAATAGTGGGGAAGTAGAGGACTTCACACAATATATGAAGTGCATAATCAAGTGCACAAATAGTTGGAGAAGAGCAATGTGTAATATAGAGAGAGTGAAACCAGAGGAGGAGAGACTTCGAGTTTAAGGTGGGGACTTAGTTCTTGCGCACTTAAGGAAGGAGAGATCTCGGGACGTATAACAAACTCAAGTGGAAGAAGATTGGACCATGCAAATTCCTAAAGAAGTTTTTGGAGAATGCATACGAACTAAAGATGTCAAAAGGGATAGATATCTCTAATTTTCAACATTGGAGATCTATATCCATATCATGAGGGGTAGACAAAGTGAAGAAGATTGAGACACCAACGATCAAAGAACACACAAAAGTCAAAATCAATTTGGAGGAATGTGTAATCAAGAAGACAATAAAAATCTATGTTCTTTAGGAAACAAAACGGATATGAAACGCTGAAACGACAATTTTCAAAAAAACTTGATACGAAACGTTACTCGTAACATATATATATATATATATATATATATATTCATAGTACTCATTTTATAATTGTAGACCATAAGAGATAATTGATAAAGCACTCAAAATATTTTGTATTCATTGAAATTTGAACTACTAAAGAGTCATGACTCATCATTCAACATGGTTACAATTTCAATGATTCACATATACATGATAATAATCTAGATTCTAGAATATATCATCCAGATTTTCCTCATAATCATCTCCACGAAAACTGAATTTAGCAAGAGAAAAATGAGTGTGATTTAGAATGGACCCAAGATGTCATTATATAGCTTTTAGGAAGTGTCTTTAGCAAGTCTAGGTAGGTAGATTAGGTTTAGGTTCATTAAATGCAGTTATTTTTTATTTTATTTTTAAAATTGATGCTTTAAAATTTAAAAAAACGTTGGAAACGTGGCAGACGTTTTGGAAACGTCACACGTTCCCCGCCGCTTTCCCCCACGTTTTCATTTCTATTTCCAAAACGTTTCTAGGGTGAAACGCCACCCTCCTAGGCGTTTCCTGGCATCACAAAAAATGAACATTAGGAATACCTACTCAAATGGAGAGGCAAGGAAGTCAAAGATGCATCTTGGCTCAATGAAGTGGAGATTCACAAAACTTGGTCATTCCATCAAGACCTTGAGAGTACCAATTGAGTAGGGGGGCAAGTTTCTTCTTACTCGGTGTGTATGATGCAGGAGCATCCAGATTCATTCACAATCTTGGATCAACCAAAAACACTTAGGCTTAGTTGTAAATAAAGTTTTGCTATGCAGCTTGTGTGCAATGCCTATCGCACAATTGCGCACCACTCCTAAGTGAACCGCCAAGTGACCTTCTGAGTACCAATTGAGTAGGTGCCCAAGTTTCTTCTTACCCAAAGTGTGTATGATGCAGAGCATCCAGGTTCATTTGCATTCTTGTATCAACCAAAACACTTAGGCTTAGTTGAACTAAACTTTTGCGCAGTCTTGTGTGCAATGCCTATCACACAATTGCGCACCACTCTTGAGTGAACCGCCAAGTGATATGTAATGTTCCTTTCGGGCTTAAATTTGAAGAATTTGGATTTTCCCCAAAACCCTAATGGAACATTGCTGGAAATGATGACAATCACATGTAGAAAACCTGATTTTTATGACAACCTAATTTTATTCAAGAATTAGGACAACAACCTGTTTTAGGTCCACAAAACCCTAAGCGACCTAGGTTAAATTCAGATTTTAGCTTTTCCCACACAAAATTTCAAAAATACATCAACATGAAACCCTTGATGAAATCATTAAAAATAAATGCTTCAACCATAAATTACAGACTGCTGGAGTTAATTATTTCTCAAAAATGGCTGAAACTTCAAAATTCCATATCTTCATAAATACTTGGAGATAAATTGCAAACAATATCTCAAAATAACCACAAAAATGGCATCTATCAAACAAAATTAGAATGAAAATTTTCCAACCACCAAAACCCACTGAAAAGTGATTCCAAATCTTCAAATGGGTCACCCTAGCTGAAAACCAATGTGGCAGCCCAAGAAAAGCGTGCCCTAGCTGGAATTTGTGCCCTAGCATTGATGAAAACCCTTTCTATTCTGAAATTCTGAATTTGAAGCTCACATGTGACTCCCGGATGAAGCCACCAATGCAACAAATGAGGGTTTTCATCCCCAAGTGTTGTGACTATTGAGGGTTTTCGTCCCCAATAGGATCCAATGAGGGTTTCGTCCTCAAAGGCTGAAAATGAGAGCTCAATGCTCCAATTTCCAAAGAGAAGTATATAATTTTTTAGATGATCATTACAATAAACCCCAACATTTGCTTTTATGGCCTTTTCTTTTCTTTTCTCTTTGGAGCACACTAAATGTACCTTTATTTCCTTTTCAAACATTTGCTTTTTCCATTTAAAGAGGGATGACCCCCTTTAACATTCTTTTTCTATTTTGGAGTTGGCGCTTTGTACTTTTAGCCACCAACTTGTTATTTTTAATGCTAAAATTGGCAATTTGCCTTTTTACAAAATATTACAAAGCTGAAAATAGCAAATTACAATCATAACACGAATGTATTTCCCTTACTCGAACTAGCTTGGAAAAGGGGACATTACATGATCTCCTTGCCTTAGCTGAATTTTAGATGCCACACAAACCTGTCAAAGCCACACAAAACTACAGAAGCCATGCAAAACTGGGGAAAGCCACGCAAAACTGTGGGGGCTGCAAAACATTGTGCATGTTGTGCAACACTACAGAAGTTGCACAAAGCCTACTCATGCCACGCAAGTCTGTCGATACTCGAGCGGCATTGGGGAATGTTGCACAAGCTTGTCCAATGCCATGGAGGTTGTGAAAGCCGCAAAGTATTGAGAAATCCATGCAACACTTGTATAGACTATCGATAGTTGCTTGAAGCCACCAATGTTGTGCTAGATTGCAAACATCATTATAATGCCCGTAAACGCTCGCAGATGCCAACAAATAATTGGGTTTGTAAACCTTAGGTGTCTATTAACATCGCTATAGTTGTGAGCATGCGCGTTTGGAACTTGATCTAGCCTACACGACCAGGGACCACTTAGTGAAGCTCAATCATATTGAGGGGGGCATTTTGAGTAGATCAACAACCAACCATGGAAACCCGAAGACTATATTCTTCAGGGATCTTTACCCACATTTGGTATATTTACCTCTCACCTTTGCACATGTGAATTCTATATACAAAAGGGGAGTGCGCTCTGTAAGGTATCTTTTATCCTTAGAAGATCATTGATCTTGATTTTGGGGCTAAAACAATGTTTTAAAGCTAGTCTTGATCTAATGTGATTGTGATTGTGAGCCGTTTTGGGTTTGCAAAAGCTTAACAAAGTCTGCAAGATTAGGATAGGTTTAGGTTGCGGAATTCTCAATAGAATCCTTGTGGAGTCTCATAGAAGGCTGTCATTTTGGTGTAAGTACATTGTGCCAAAATCTGTAACTCTTTCCTTGCATGATAGAAAGCTTATTTGTTTTCTGTTTAGAAGTTGTCCTTGAGGTCTCACCTGTTTGTGAGGTCTACTCTTACAAGGGCTGCATGGTGGAAGGCATCCCTTCAGCGGAAACGCTGACCGCAACTACATCAAAGTGTTAGCTTAGAATAGGTTAGTGATAGCATTAGTGTAGTTAGGATCAGAACCAACTCTCCAGAGGTCTACTTCAAAGGAGCCAAGGTGGCCAGTTCTTGGAAGCATTCCCATTGTTGTTGTTGAAGCATCGATCCCCATTTGGTGTTCTTGAGCACACAAACTCAACAACCAACACAAACCTTTCAACAAAAATATTTGAAACACAGCTAAAATTGGATGCACAACATTATGTTGTTCCTCTCCTACACATCATAGGTTCAACTCAACAATTTGAAAAATCTTTATCTCTTTGTTTTCTGGAAAAGCTCTTTCCACTAGAAGTACATCTAGAATCATGTTCAGCCTAGACAAACCTGGGAACCACCCCTTGAAGGAACATTGAAGTTCAACTTTGATAGGGCCTCTAAAAGGAACCAAGGGCAAGCTGGGATTGGTGGCATAATTTGCATCCGCATGGGCAATATGGTTGTGTTATAGAAAAAAACATTGGCATACAAACCAACAATATGGCTGAATTGAGGGCCTTGCAGAAAGGGATGCAGCTTAGCAAAATAGAAAGCTTTCTATTGAAGGCAACTCCTTAATGCTTGTTCATATGATCCTGAAATATAATATCGAATACAGCTTGGACTTGTTGATATAGCCCTCTCAACTGAAATATGGAACATCTGATTCACCAAATTGCTACGTACATGAAGGAAATACATGAATGCAAAATTCAACATTGCAAAAGACACTTCAATAAAGTTGCAGATTTGCTTGCCAAAGAAGTGGTCTACGACACTCATAATTCTGATATAATGATGTATTGGTTCCACCCCCAACAAAAACCTCAAAGTATCCAGAGACAGGTTGACTTAGGGATGCCAGCTGATGATCAATTAGGCCATGATTAAATACTGATTTATTCTGTTATTTGCAATTGAAAAAACTGTAGCCTCTCCTTTTAGCCTTATTCTAGTCTACTTTTGGGTCTAGTTAAAGTTTAGCTGTCTTTCTAAAAATCCTCGTATCTTCTATTTTTATTTTTATTGTCCTCACCCTCACCCCCTTACTCGAGTTGTATGTCTTTTTCGTTTCCTAGTTTCTATCCCAACTATAGTCACCATTATTGTACATCCTTACCTCTTCTAACTTCTATGGTCCGACTCTTACGATGATCTCCCACTTGACCTTGTACACCATTCATATATTATTTGGAGCTTTTTAATTTACTCTTTTCCCTTGCTCCATTCACTGACAACACACTAAATTTTCTCTTCATTAATACAATTTCGACACCCATGTGTGATGGTTTTTAACCTCACATGACCTCTACAAATTGCTCTTTCTTCCCGCTTACCTTGCTGTCCCATGCTGGGGGCCACTGCTCTTGTTTATTTGAGAAATGTGATCCCATGTAAAAAAAATTATTGCCGCCATTTAAACGTAAGAAAGCTCCTGAAATTTCTGAGCGGCTACAGTTTACGGAGAGGATTTCCAGCCCCAGAAAGCAGTGGGGGTCACACAAAAAAATTCACTTAAAAATTTTGGGCATTTTTTTTGTCACTTGGCATCTCTATTTGAGCTTCCCTCCCAATTTTTCCCACCAATATTCTGTTTGAAATTCATGGGACCGTGCTTCTGCTACTGCTAAGGTCTCCTATTTTGTCTATACAAAATAAAATTCATAGAACTGTATTACTGCATAAATATCCTATTTTTTCTCTGCAGCACGTACTGAAACAGTTTTACTTGCGCCTTGCTAGGACTGCAGCACGTACTGAAACAGTTTCACTTGTGCCGTGCTAGGACTGCAGCCTTAGTTTGTCAACCAGTGGACAGGTACGTGGTTGATGGAGGAATGGTTGTAAGCATGGGTAACAGAGGAACAATGCAGCATTTAAGCAACATTACCTCTCTAACATGTGTATAGGTCTTCGCTGATATATCCGAGGCTCCTCTCCTGTAATGTCCCTTTTGGGCTCAAATTTGAAGAATTTGGATTTTCCCCAAAACTCTAATGGAATATTGCTGGAATTTATGACAGCTACATGTATAAACTTGAAAGTTTATGACAACAATATGATTTTATGCAAAAATTAGGGCAGCGACCTGTTTTAGGTCCCCAAAACCCTAAGCGACCTAGGTAAAATTCAGATTTTAGTATTTCTCACACACAAATCTTCATAAATATATCAACTTGAAACCCTTGATGAAATAATGCAAAATAAATGCTTCAACAACAAAATATAGACTGTTGGAATTAATTATTGTCCAAAAGACAATTGAAACTTCAAAAATCCATATCTTCATAAATACTTGGAGATACAATGCAAATGATAGCTCAAAATGACCACAAAATGGCAGCTATCAAACAAAATTAAGTTCATATTTTTCCAACCACAGAAACCCATTGAAAAGTGATCCCAAAATCTCCAAATGGGTCACCCAAGCTGGAAATGAGTGTGGCAGCCCCAAAAAGCGTGCCCTAGCTGGAATTTGTGCCCTAGCACAGATGGAAGCCCTTGCTGTTCTGAAATTCTGAATATGAAGTTCACTTGTGACCCCGGATGAAGCCACCAATGCAACAAATGAGGGTTTTCATCCCCAAGTGTTGTGACTATTGAGGGTTTTTGTCCTCAATAGGATCCAATGAGGGTTTTCGTCCTCAATAGGATCCAATGAGAGTTTTCGTCCTCAATAGGATCCAATGAGGGTTTTCGTCCTCAAAGGCTGAAAATGAGAGCTCAATGCTCCAATTTCCAAAAGAGAAGTATCAAATTCGCTTGATGATCCTTACAATGAGCCCCAACATTTACCTTTATAGCCTTTTTCTTTCTTTTCCTTGTGGAGCGCTCCATGTGGGACACTTTATTTCCTTTTAACATTTACTTTTCCCACTTAAAGAGGGATGACCTCCCCTTTTTAACATTCTTTTTCTATTTTGAAGTTGGCGCTTTGCACTTTAGCCACCAACCTACTATTTCTAGTGCTATAATTGGCAATTTGCCTTTTACAAAAATATTACAAAGCTAAAAATAGCAAATTACAATTATAACACGAATGTACTTCCCTTATTTTCTCCCTTAAAGCCCACGGGAAGTAGAAATGGGCCCCAAGGTCTTCAAGTCAAACTAGCTTGGAAAAGGGGACATTACATCTCCATGGAAAACTTTTTTTTTCCTTCTTTGCACTCATAAAGGCACAGACTCTTCCCGAGTCTCTAGTCTTCAATTTCAATCAATAGCAAGAAGAGATATAATAAGTGTGGGGTTAGGTTTTGAGACAACCTTTCAATGGGTCTAAACAGAAGCTCGGCAAAATGTTGTCTTTACTCTCCATCAAGTGTGTCAGTCTTTTAGCATTCAAGGTATTGAGAAGTACAATGCAGAGCTCCACCAATGTCAACAACTTCATCTGCATGATGAAAGTGATCTCACATAGGGCAATTTATTCCTCCACATGGGTTTAAGTATGGCAATTACTGCTACCTTAAAAGGCTGTTTCAAACAGGATTCTCTTAGTTTAAACAATGGGAAAAAAGAGCGGTTTGATTGAAAAAAACAGCTTTTGAAGCAGGAGGAAATGAACAGATAAAGTTCTATCCTTTTTTACAGGTAGCTTTAACTTTCTCCCTTGACAGCCTCTCAACTTTGAGCCACCCAACCACTTTTTGACCAATTATCTCAGAACACAACTCTCTATAGATAAACATCAGCAGGGTGATAGATCCGAAAAATCTATCAAGAAATCTTTGTACAACATCGTGATAAATGCTTCTTCGCAGCCCACTAATCTCAGACGTAGTAGAAGGCTTCTAGTAAAGGCTATAAATAGATAAAAGAGAAGAAGTTTATTTCTACCATTTCAAGTGTACCAAAGAAGAAAAGAACAATACCTAATTCTGAAGTTTGTTGTGCACTACAAGATGCAGACTGAAAGGTTAGCTGAGTTGGCTAAGGAAAATACCCAACCATGATTGAGAATGAGGAGATGGAATCCAACCCAATATCTCTACCCCACTCACAACACCACTGCTCTCTATACGCCTGCCAACTACTCAACTTTAATCTTTCCATGGTATGGTGAACAGAGAAATGTGGGCTAGCCTGGTTAAATAAGCATAGATTTAACCAAAGTGCAGTGTTTCAAGTGAATAAGCCTCCTTTATACCCCAATGCTCTCTGCATTAAAGTTCAGCCTTTGAAAGAGCCAGGAAATACAGTCCCTCGAGATCTTAAGCACCTTTCTATTTCCCCAAAAAGCTTTCAGACCATGTCTTTTTCTATCCAAGCTAGCACCTCTCTTGGGTCAATCCTGTTTTTCCCGTTTTTGGGCATTATGCTATCACCCCTTACAAAAGCTTCAAAATCTGCCCAATCAACATTAGGATTGTAACCTCAATAATATGACTTCCAGCAAGAATACTCTCAAGGAAAATGCCATTGCAACTGCTCTTCCCATCATAGATGTAGCCTAACCTTCCTAAATGACAACATTGGCAAAATATAGAAACCAACACCCTGTACTCAAAAAGGCTTTTGGCTTTATGAACTGCTCTCTCTCTTTTCTAACTGTGGTATTCTAGCAACAGAACAAAAGGCTAGAGGTGCTTGAGCACAAGATGTTTGGAGATGTTGAGACTTTTACAACCAGTACCCACCTGCAAAACGACAAGCTTTCCATGAAGAGGTGTCTGTAACGGAGGTGTACCAAGTCCCTGTGCATAAAGCGCAACCATGCCAACTCCTCCAAAATGGCTTGTTTCAGAGATGCTCAGCAGTAAAGAAAAAGGTGCCTCTATTCAAGGAGAAGTTCCTTCTCCAGCATAATTTTCAGTTTTAATGGCTCGTTGAGGTCAAAGTAGCAATTCTAATGGAAAATATTTGTGTTTGAGTACTTCAGTTTTTCATGCCGAACCAGCCTTTTCTGGCTATAGTTTGAAACACATGTTTCTTTATTTGGCAACTATTGCAGTCCTTTTCTCTTAGTTCATTCTCATTTTTAGTCATAGTTGATGTTTTGTTTAAAATTTAAATATCCCTAGTCTCAAAGGTTTATTAGGTGAATTTCTCCTGTCTTTGCTGTCCTGTTTGAATATTTGTAAGCACTCGTGAAATAGTCCTCCCTACAAATCTCTGCTCTGGGCAGCAATCTTTGTAAATGCTCATGAAATACTCCTACCTACGACTCTCTGCTCTGAGCAGAAATCTTTGTAAATACTCTTATCAATATAATGTTTAGATTTGCATTAGAAAAAAGGCACTTAAGAAAAAAATTAAAATCTAATTGATATGTTCTGTTGATTACAATCACAGTACTTGTTCATAACAGCACATAAAAGTTTAATTCAATCTCACATAAGTCCAAGAATCGATATACTCTGTCACACTATTGGTCATGTCAAATAAAGAAGTCACGTATTAGTAATAGCACGTGACTATGAAATCTGATTTATAGCCATGTATGTGAGCATGTACACTATGTCATAATGGATACATGATGTATATGGCAGCCATAGATCTGCAGTAACATCCATTTTGCAGCCTTATATAGTTGTTTCAGCAGCATAGAACTTGGGAACAGCACATAAAGAATTCAAAATCCATGTTGGCGAATTCTTCATTGGAATATTCAAGTCAATTATATATCAAACATTCAACTAGAAAACAATCTGAACCTAAAGAATTATCATTCTCCATGCCTTTCGTGGCTGCCTCCAGCTCCTCCCAACTCTAGCTCCTTCAATATGTGGACTCTCATAACTCTCAACCTTGTGGAAAACAAATTGCTTAGCAATATCCTGATGTACCTTCCAAAG
The DNA here is from genome assembly GCA_018340775.1 of Taxus wallichiana var. yunnanensis. Classification (NCBI taxonomy): domain Eukaryota; kingdom Viridiplantae; phylum Streptophyta; class Pinopsida; order Cupressales; family Taxaceae; genus Taxus; species Taxus wallichiana. Next base: position 348,888,433 of record CM031238.1, read on the forward strand.
AAGAAGCAAAAACTAGAACCTCTTAATTGAAATCCATATTTGGTCTCTCCAATAGCAAGGTACACTCTTTTTTTATCATAGGACAAGGAAAAAGAAAATATGCCGAATAAATAATGCACAAGCGTGTAAACAGTAAGATGTTATATTGTTGTCTATAAACTTTCATTGTAAATTATGTGTAGCTGTTTTTATTTTGGACTTTTTAAGCTTCTGTTCTTATTTACTAAATGTTCTCTTTTGGGGACAGGTAAAAGATGATTGAATTTATCTAATTCAAGACTAGGAAAATTCCCCATATTCAGCCATCAACTATCTTATTTTTTTCTTGTGGTACTGGTCTTCAGAAATCCAGACTCTCAGTCCATGGCTATGGTATCATTAAGGAGGTTAAAATTAGAGGTGGAAATGCAAGGGCATCTACATCCGATAGCTTATTTGGTGATACTACTCATATGGTGGTTTATGTGCCAGACGACATTAAATTATCATTCAAAACAATATTCCACAGTAATGATGAGTTCATATTTCTTTTCTTTTCTTTGATAATTTATAGAAGTGCTCAAATTTTTATTCGCTAGATACTGTTAAGCTTTATTGATTATTTTTATTTAGTTATAGTTTATTAGTTATAACTATCAAAATTAGCTGCATTGTAATATCCCTTTTAGGGCGGATTAGCACAATTTTGGAATTCAGCTGAAACCCTTATTCAAAATTGTCAGCAATCTGAAAATGAACATAAACCTTTATAGAAATTCACCAAATTCTAAAATACACTTACGCAAACCCTTTTAGAAAATTATAAAATTAATTTATAACAATTATAGGCATCACGCGACTTTAGATATGATTTTTTAATTATTTTCTAAGTTACCAAAACGTTTTGGATACGGGAGCGGGAGCGGGGTATCCGATACGCGGAAATGGCAAAAAAATTTGACCCCGGATACGGCATAGGATACGGCAGTACAAAAACTATATAAAAATTAAAAAATATATAAATTTCAGCCTTCTAAATAGGAATTTAATTATTAACCACATATTATGCATATGAAAGACAAGATAAAAGACAAGTTATAAGCTAAATAAGTGAATAACCACAACAAACAAGCTAGGATACCGATAAAACTTAGAAACTTAAAAGCTTAAAAGTTAAATTAAAATTTAAAATACTTAAATCAAACACAATGTGAATGTCATGAATCTCATGATATATTAAATTCAATCATAGATCAATATTCAAAGCTCAAACTATCTTTCATTGTCAATATTCATCATATTCCTCTTCATCAAGAGGATCAAAACCAACTACATCATCATCATTATGTGGTTCATTAGAACCACATAGGCTCAAACCACTCGCACTAGGGCCACTGCCAGTTGCACCCCCTTGTGCATGTAGGTCTCGTGGTGCCACAGAACTCCTCTCATCATCATATGCTCCATGGTGGGAAATGGAAGCATCCAAGTCAACTATCTCTGGATCAATGTCCCAATGTCTTGTTGACCCTTCTTTGTACTCTGGCTGCTTGTGGGATAAAAGGCGCAAGTTGGAATGTATGTATACCAAATCTTCACCCTTTTAACCCCCAATGTTGCGCTTCGTGAGTGGATGAAATTATACGTACTCCGGTTGCGCTCGAGGAAGATGAATTGCAACCTATTAAGGCAACCCAAACTTCAAAGTCAATGCAAAGTTCAACTTGATTTAAACACTCAAACTTAAATTTTAAAAACTAAAAGAAAAGAGAATAAAAAAATTAAAAACTTACCTGTGCCAAGACCTTGATTGCAAGAGGTTGCAAGTAAGCCAATGAAGTACCATGGAGGTACCACCACATATGTGCATCCATCTTGTATTTGCTCCGAAGAGCGAGAAGGCTATGACTCGTTTTTTTATGAAATTGCCAAACTCTACCATAACCTGGTCTTGGGCCTCAGGATCAAGGAAGAGCCTAGCCAATGCCGCCATATATCCCTCACTGACTTCCGCATCCCTGTATGGTGCTACCCTCCCTGACAAGGAAAGGATCTCTGTGCTATAAAATCTAGGAGTCAATGCAAAAGCTAGTAGATGTAATGGGGTGGTCATTTTGTTCCACCGCTCAATGAGGATTGACTTCACTTGTTTGAAAAATATTTCCTCGGGATCTTGTTCTTTTGCATTTATGACGGCTTTTATCTTCTCAATCATTGAGTCGATGCCGTCATATATCTCTCTAGACATGGTTGAGCCGTGTCAGTAAACCCGATCATGCTCATAATGGGCTCCGTAAAACTCAACAGATAACCCACTCTATCCCACCAAGGGTCCTCTAAGATCAAGTTCTTCACTTTTTGAGCCCCTTGAGTGTTTGATTGCCTCCATACAGACCAAAGATTGGATGTTACCATCCTCATGAGTGCCTCTCGCACCTTCACTAGTCGTCTCAAGACGATTGTGTGTGTTGAAACCGAATCTTAAAGAACCTAATAAGAACAAGGAACAAAAATTAAAAATAAAATTTAAATTATAAAATTGAAAGCTAAAAGAATACTAAAAAACTTATATTAAATTTTAAATTAAAAAGAAAGAAAGAAATAAAGCTTGTCCTTACCTTCAGTAGCTCCAACTGCGAGAATGATCTAAAAATGCCCTTTGACATGTGGTGGTTGGTGACAAACATTTGGATTTCTTCAGCTTCTGCATACACTTCCTGGATCCACTCTATTTTGTTTGTCATTTTCTTTAGCATTAAATTCAATGAATGCACAACACAAGGTATCCAAAAAATATGCCCATACCATGCCTCAACTAGCATCCCCATTGACTTTGCAATTTTTGGCGTTGTCCGTTATCACTTGAACAAAATTTTCAGGCCCCACTTTGCCTCAATGGACTCAAAGAGAATGTTGGCTATGAATTGGGCATCCTTCACTTGCCCCTCACAATGAACCAATTTCAAAAACATTGCCCCCTTAGGGCATACTGCAATCACATTGATTAAAGGGCGGTTTCTTGCATCTTTCCATCCATCAGAAACAATGGACACACCAATTTTGGTCCATGAGTCCCTAATTGGTTACAAGGAGGTTTTCACATTTTTTTTGTCTATCCAAAAGGGTGGTGCGGATCTTCTCATATCCTGGTGGTTTATACCCTTTTGGTGCCTCATTGATGGCTTTCACCATCTCATGCCAATAAGGTGATCTCACAACATTAAAAGAAAGCCCATTAGCATATACACACCTTGCAATGCATTCATCTGCAATCTCCCTATTCTCATTCTGAAAGGCCTTTTCCAATGGCCCTTTTGTCTTACTTTTCTTTCGTGCAAGGGAAACATCCTCATCTGTGGAGATAGGAGCCACAAATGGATGTGGCATGGCCACAATTGGGGATCCACTAGGTGATGGAGCAACTGGAGGCCTTGCTGAACAAGATGAACCTCCTCTTTTGGCCAATGGATGACCCACTCTCATAGTCACTTTAGCCTCTGCATCCTCCTGCTCTTTGATATATGCCAAAACATTTGCTTTTGGCACCCCAACATTATTCCTCCCCCTACATACTCTTATACCATTACCCGTTATGGCACACAAGTGGCTTTTCACCCTACTGTAAGAGCCTTTGAATAGTCCATCACACTCATTGCATTTCCATTCAAAACAACCACCACCTGCAAGTTGTCGAACTATTGTTACGTGCCTCCATAACGGTGAATTTGGGTCAAAGTCTTTGGCCAAAGATTGCCCAGAAGAAGCAGAACTTGTTGCCATTGTAGAAATACCTACAAGGTTTAAAAAAAAATTAAGCGAGAAAACAATGGCATGCAATTGCATTGTGATTGAACAATGAAAATTAAAAAAATTAAATGGAAAGAGCAAAATAAAAATGAACATAAGCAAAAAAATGTAATGTGTGAAAGATTAAATAATAAAAAAATAGAGGAACAAGGCTAGAAATTAAAAAAATTTACCTTCACTTAGTAAACCACAAATCAAATCCTTCACAAATCCTCCTTTGCAGCTCCTCACACTCCTACAAGCTTAGCAATAGCTCCTCAAACCCTAGACAAGCACAATGCAATTTTGAAGAGCCATGTGAGTTTGTTTGCTTTATGTTTTGTTTGTGTGTTGTTCTTTTGTTTTATTGTTTAGAGGTAGCTTTTAGGTTTTAGATTAGAAGAATTTATAATTTTTTATTGTTGTGTGCCTTTAAAAATTAAAAAAATTAAAAAAATATTTTTCCACGCAGAGAGCGGCCACGGAGCGGGCGGGGCTGTGGAAACGCTGCGTGTACGGCGCAGGCCGTACCAGCGCATTTCCACAGCCCTGCCCGCCTCCACTCGGCTGCCGCTCCCGCTCCCTGCTCATTTGCCTCGTATAGGCATTTCCGGTAACATAGATTATTTTATTTACAAGGGTACATATAATTGCAAATTCAACAACAAATAACAAACTGGTGGAGAGATGATGCCCTTTCAAGCTCCCAACGCCACAACCCCTCAAAGTCACCTCCAAGGGTGATGTCAACCCTCCAAAGGGTGACGTCAGCCTGCAGATCTGCCCTAATGCAGGTCGCTGCCCTCCCAAAACAGGTCGCTGCACCCTATGCTGCCCTCCAGCTGCTGCGCCAACCTTCCAAGATGATGCCCTAGCCTTGATTCAATCTTTCACTCAAATGTGAGTGGCTCCTCGTGTGATGATGCCCTAGCTCTGATATGCCCAAGTGTGACTCCTGTGTGAAGCCACCAACAGAATATGAGGGTTTTCGTCCCAAATTCTGATCACAATGAGGGTTTTCATCCTCAGTGATGGATGTTAAGAGGGTTTTCGTCCTCAATAGCTGAAAGTAGAAGCACAAGTGCTCAACTTCATAAAATCAAGATGATAGATAGATGATAGATGTCCACAAATGAACCCCTCCATCTTCTTTTATATCCTTCCCTTTCTTTTAATTTCTAATTAAGTGTCGGCCCACTTAAATTAGAAAAGTATTGTTATTTTAAAATTAAAACATAAGCGGACGACAGAAAGTTACTTTTTGATTCACTTAGTTTTAGTCTTACCATATTCCCTTTCCTTCATCCCTAAACTGCTGGAAACGCCTAAGGGCCCCCGTACCCGGCTGAAACGTGCAGTGCGAGTACGGGTGCGATACGTTGTGGGTACGCTTGGAAACGTACCCACATGGGATAGGTACGGTGCAGTTCGGTCTGCACGGTTTTGCCATACAGGTAGCACTGTCCCTGTGGGTACGTTTCCAAGCGTACCCTTTTTTCATGCCTTTTTTAAAGCGATTTTCATCAAAACTAAAAAAACATTTTTTAATTTTAAAACTTTCTAAATCTAACCTAACCCTAAAGTACCCCCCCAAACACTTATATAAACACCCAATCCCTCTACTTTTTTCTCACACTCAATATTTGATATTTTGCTTGAGCTTGAAGGAGAGAGAGAAAGAGAGGTTGAAGGAGAAAGGAAGAGCTTGGAGGAGAGAGTGATTGAGCTTGAAGGAGGAAGAGAGAAGGAGAAGCAAGTCTACAAACATCAAGGAGGATTTTTCCAGGTATTTTACATGCATTCAGGCATTTTTTTAATCTTTTGAGCAATGTTTTGTATATGAATATGATCAATATCATGAATGATGTGTTTCAAACACATCATTCATGATTATTGATCATGATCTAAATTTATTTTTAATATTTAATAATTTATTTATTTTATGGTTATTAAAATATAATATATTATTAATTTTTCCGTATTTTAAGTTTAATAGTGAAGTTTTATTTAATTAAACGTCTACCCTCTGTGTATGCTCTCACCTCGCACCATTTATGGCGAACTTGGTGATCAGAATCAGAGATTGACGTGTAGGACTAACTGTTTAATTTTTTTAGTTAGTTATGTGTTCGTTTTTTTAATTTTAAAGTTTAAAATTGAATTTGTTAAAAATTTAAACGTCTACCCTCTGTGTATGCTCTCACCTCGCACCATTTACGGCAAACTTGGTGATCAAAATCAGAGAATGACGTGTATGGGTCAACAAATTATTTTAATATTTAGCAATGTTTTAAAAAATATCTCTTATTGTAGGTTATTGAATTAATCCTACAATCATGGCATCCAGTTCAGCTTCAGTGGGGCAAGAGGGGGAAAATGTTTCGGGTGGTATGGCAGTGAAAATGGATCCGAATTATCCTTTATGGAGACATGTGGAAGTGACAGAGTTTGTTGCCGGTGGTGGTGTCCGTGTTTGGACGTGTCCCCATTGTGCCGCCTCATTTAAATCCTCATATACCCGTTTGAGAGCTCATTTGACTGGGGTATCGGGGACGGGTATTAGACCATGTAAGAAGGTGGAAAAGAAAACCATAGCCACGTACCTAAAAGAGCAAGAGGATGCAAACATTGAAGCAGCAAGAGCTCGCTCTAGAACTGTTTCTTTACAGCAGAGGTCCATGGGAAAACCACCAACATCAACACCATCATTTCATCCTTTCATTGAGACTCGTGCTGAAACTATTCCAGTTGATGACCCTTTTGATGCAGATACCTTAGGGCCATCAAACAAGAGAACAAAAGGCCCATTAGAAAAAGCATTTAACATTGAGAAGAGGGATATTGCAGATGAATTGGTGTCTCGGTGTATATTTGCATGTGGACGCCATTCAATATCTTGAGATCACTTATTGGCGCAGAGATGGTGAGAGGCATTAATGAGGCACCACGGGGTATACAAGCCCTACCTATAATAAGGTTTCACACTTCTCTTTTGACAAAAGAAGTGCAACACATTCAAACATCTCTACAGACCCAATTAGAGATTCTTGGACTGATTCAGGAGTCTCTATTATATCAGATGGATGGAAAGACGCCAGAAATAGACCTCTCGTCAACATTATTGCAGTATGCCCTAAAGGGCCAATGTTTCTGAAGGCTGTTGATTGTGAGGGGGAAGTAAAAGATGCCCAATTCATTGCAAATATTCTCATTGAGGCTATTGAGTCAGTGGGTCCGCAGAGGGTTGTCCAAGTCATCACGGACAACGCCAAAAATTGCAAGGCAGCGGGATTGATAGTTGAGGGTAGGTATGAGCACATATTTTGGACACCATGTGCAATACACTCCCTGAATCTAATGATGCAAAAGATTGGGAAAATTGCATGGATTGAGCAAATATACACGGAGGCAAACGAGATTCAGATGTTTGTCACCAACCATCACATGTCTCAAGCCATATTCAGAAGATTTTCAAAGTTGGAGCTGTTGAAGGTAAATGAACAATTCATTTTAAATTTAATATTTGATTTTAAATTTTTAAATCAATTTCAAATTGTGTTGTTATTGAATTGTTTCCATTCTTTTTTAATAGGTTGCAGAGACTAGGTTTGCCTCTCACACACTCGTCTTGAGACGACTTGTGAAGGTGAGACGTGCTTTGGGCATAATGGTGATTGATAATGTTTGGACCATCTGGAGGCAATCTAACACAGAAAGAGCTCAAAAAATAAAATCACGGATCCTTGATGAGCATTGGTGGGGAAGAATTGAATATTTGTTGAGTTTCACAGAGCCTATTTTGAGTATGATACGATTTGTTGACAAAGATAATGCTTGCATTGGAGATATATATGATGGCATTGACTCCATGCTTGAAAAAATCCATGATGTCATACAGGCCAAAGAGCAGGACCTTGAGGAAATTTTTTATAATGAAGTTAAAAATGTGATCGTGAAAAGGTGGAACAAAATGACCACCCCATTGCATCTCCTTGCTTATGCTTTAAATCCCAAATATTACAACAGTGAAATAGTTGGGAGAGTTGGTAGACAACGACCATATGATGACCACGAGGTTGCAAATGGGACGAGGGCAGCATTCAGGAGGTTGTTTCAGATCCAACTACATCACTTGCAATCCGCCAAGAGATGTCGATGTTTGTAAATGGACAAGGTAGCATGGGAGAGGTAGAGGCTATTTGTGACAAACCCACCACGGATCCAATCACGTGGTGGACTTGTCATGGCCATGATGCCAAGTTCTTACGACCAGTTGCGATCAAATTGCTCTCACAGGTATAAAGTTTGTAACTTGTTATTTGATATTTTAATTACCAATTACGAATTAAAATTCAAAATGATATCATTCTTTTTTTAATTAATAATTTATAATATTAATACTTTGTTTTTTGTGACAGGTGGCTAGTAATTCTTCTGTAGAGCGCAACTGGAGTACTTATGGCTTCATCCACTCACCAAACGCAAAGATGTTGGCATCGAAGAAGGCTGAAGATCTAGTATACGTTCATTCCAACTTGCGCCTCTTAACCCACAAGACGCAAGAGTATACTAGTGGTCCTAACAAGCTTTGGGACCTCCAACCTGAAAACACAGACTTTGAAGCTTCAGCTGCTTGTTTAGCCAATGTTTCACTTCTTGGCATTGATGAGGAACTTCCAGGGAGCCCTTCACAAGTGTTCGAAAGTGGAGCTAGTGGGAGTGGAGCTGCAAGTGGCATCCATGAAGATGATTTTGACGATCATCTAGATGATATGCTCTAGAAGTTGAGAACTTGAATGTACTATCATGTTTTGATTCTTTGAACATTATGTCATTCTGAATCAATTATCAATACAAACTCAAGTCTCAATTCTCAAAGTATTGGAAATTTCAATTTTGTTTTCATGTTCTATGAATGATTTTAAGTTGTATAACTCTATGAGTATTAAATTTCAATAAGTATGCAATGTATGAGAATTAAATTTCAATAAGTATGCAAATGCTTCTTTAAATTTATAATTTATATGCATATTTATATATTTATATACATGTATATATAAATATATATATATATATATAAAACGTACCCAAAAGCATACCGTACCCAAGATTTTTAAAAATTTGCAGATCGGCGCAAACTGCACTGTACCGTATCCGTACCCGTATCAGGTTGTCTAGCTTCATCCCATTAGCTTGTGGAAAACAATAAAATAGGCTAAGGGTCTTCGTTTTGCTTTAATTTCAAAAATAGGACATTATAGTCCTCCCCTCTCAAAATTGCTTACCCTCAAGCAATTGCAAAGCCGGAATGCTCAAGTATCACCACACCAATGTGGTGAGTCATGTTGTAGTGCCTATAGAGCCTTGTCAAATGGGATAACTCCTGCCAAAGAACATGGTGTGATATATCCCAAATGGATAATGAGTGCCATCCAACCTCAAGATGATCCCCCGAATTTGTAAATGCTTGAAAACATCCACAAAATCCCACAAAGTTGAAAGCTGCCATATGCTCACATCATTGGGCTGTTGTTGTTCCACTTGTCTTCTTTTATACAAAAATGGTTTTGAGATATCAAACCCTTTGGTTCTAATGGTTCTTTTCATAACTTGGCGAGCTGTTCCTCCCAATAATTGATAAAAGTCAGATTGTAGATAGGTTGGAAATGAGTTGCAACAACCACCAATCACTTGTATTTTCATCCAACTAGGTACCCATGTGGCTGCCATGAAGATCTCCTTCAACTGAACCCTTCTTCCAACTTCTTTCATCAAAGATTTTCCCTCATTTTGTGCAAGCTTACAGCTGTCCTTAGCTGATAATAGCAGTCCTATACCTATTATTGTCAAGACCAACAACATGAAAAGGGTACAAAAATAAAATTTCCTTGCAAAAATCAACAACTTGGGCAATGTAGGGGCTGAGAACAGCCATGCAAGGACTGAAAATATCATATTAGTGATCACCAACTGAAAAGAACTCTTACCCATGATTGAAGGCTCTTGTAAACCTATTTGTATGAAAGCAAATGGAGTAATCCAGTGGCTGGTGATGGTGACGAGAGCAATATGAAAAATCAGTCTCATTGTTGTCCCAAATGTGTCAAGCAACTCCTTTACCTCTGCTGCAGTATCAACTTCCTCCCTGTGTGCTTTTGAGGCTTGCAAAAACACCTCTTTCATTCCCTCATCCTCAACCGCAACCTCATAATCTTCCTCAAAGGGTTCTTCACTCTATCACCATTTTCACCATGTTGTTCGTGATGACCACAAATTTTCCGTGATATATCATGAAGCATCAAACTTGACATAAGATCATATCTTCAACATGCTACCCATGATGACAACACATTTAAAATTTCATATCTTTGGTTGTCCGCAACTTGTTCACCTTTCTTTTCCAGATGAAGAATGATTGAGATATCTTCAACATCTCCATCCTTGTGACATAGAATTTTGAGTTAGGATCAACATTCTCCTTACACTTAAGACTCTTCACATTCAACAAGTGAAACCCTTTCGGCCTTGACTTCATCCATATTTTGTTGACACATGCATGGAGCATCTTCATGGTTCTTGCAAAAGTCATGTACAACATCATCTTGCTTCTTATTGATTGTTGTTCAAAAAATCCCAGCAAGCTGAACGTTAACATTATCATCCAACCATTGGACTTCAACCAAAAAATTCTCTCCACAATCTTGCAAATTTGACTTTCCTTCTTTCTTTGGCTCATGCTCCATGATTTCTCCCTCTTCCCTCATTGTCAAAGGAGAATTCTTTTCCCTAATTTCTTGTAGGTGTTGTTTTTCTTGTGCGGCTATCATCTTAGGTTCCCTAACTCTTCTTAGCCATCCATCACACCTTTGTTGGGTCTTCATTACATCCTCTGCACTTGAAAATCTGAATTCTTTTTCTCTTTAACCCCAACATTTTGTTCATTCGAATCCATACCTTTTCCTTTGGAGGACTCTTACTCTTCAATTTGCATGGCAGATTCCTCTATGGGCTGCTCCTCAACTTATTGCAGCTCTAATTGCTTTTTTCTACATGCTCCACCATCAAAATATCTTTCTTAGCAGCTTCTATGCTTTTGATTCTCTCTTCTTTCTGCAGCCTTGTTTTTAACTGTTCTAATCGTATCACCACCGTTGGAATGGGATCTAACTTTTCTTCCCTTTGTAAGAACTTCGCTTGAAAAAACATTGGTAGTTATTGTCCTCATGATTCACAGGCGGGAAGATCACCTGCTTTGATACCACTGTAATATCCCTTTTAGGGCAGATTAGCACAATTTTGGAATTCAGCTGAAACCCTTATTCAAAATTGACAGCAATCTGAAAATGAACCAAAACCCCTATAGAAATTCACCAAATTCTGAAATACACTTGCAAACCCTTTTGGAAAATTATAAAATTAATTTATAACAAGTATAGGCACCACGCAACTTCAGATCTGATTTTTATTTATTTATTTTCCAGGCTGTAAATTAAATAATTACAGCGGTACATATAATTACAAATTCAACAACAAATAACAAACTGGTGGAGAGATGATGCCCTTTCGAGATCCCAACACATGCAGACCCTCGAGTCACCACCAAAGGTGACGTCGGCATGTAGATCTGCCCTAATGCAGGTCGCTGCCCTCCCAAAACAGGTCATTGCACTCAATGCTTCCTCCACCCTCTTTGCACCAATCTTTCAAGATGATGCCCTAGCCTTGATTCAATCTTCTTTTGCTCAGATGTGAGTGGCTCTCGTGTGATGATGCCCTAGGGTGTTGGTGATGATGCCCTAGCTCTGATATGCCCAAGTGTGACTCTTGTGTGAAGCCACCAAAAAATATGAGGGTTTTTGTCCTCAAATGATGGATGCTAAGAGGGTTTCCATCCTCAATAGCTAAAAGTAGAAGCACAAGTGCTCGACTTCATAAAATCAAGATGATAGATAGATGATAGATGTCCATAAATGAACTCCATCTTTTATATCCTTCTCTTTCTTTTAATTTCTAATTAAGTGTCAGCCCACTTAAATTAGAAAAGTACTCTTATTTAAAAATTAAAACATAAGTGGCCGACATAAAGTTACTTTTTGGCTCACTTAGTTTTAATCTTACCATGTTCCCCTTTCCTTCATCCCATTAGCCAGTGGGAAACAATAAAATAGGCTAAGGGTCTTCGTTCTGCTTTAATTTCAAAAGGGGACATTACATGCATTTACTCATTGTTATCAAATTTGTAAGGCAACTAGAAAATCCTATTTTTATGTAAAGTTGAATTGACTAAAGTAGATTTCTCTAAGTCATGATAAAGTAAAAGATTAGTGAGTTTAAGAAAGATCATCTGCCTGTGTCTAACTTGTTTTGCTGACATTCACAAATGAGTAACAATCACTATCACCATTGAAAAACTGAGGTTTATTCACATGATCTAGAAAGTCTCTCTTCAGTAACACTATTTTGAAAAACGTATCATGTGGTCAATTGTAGGATATTAGGATTCTCCTGTAAGTAATAATTTACTGTTTTTATGTAGTGATTTCCCGATACAATACCAGGTCGGTGATATCTCCCAATACAATCCATTGAAGATTCTGTGAATTTCTGTACAATTCCACCTATCATGTTTTTGGTTTTAGGACAACTCAACAAATTTGTCCTTCCATGGAAAAATGCATGAGAAAAAGAAATTTGAGAAAGCTAGACTAACTCTATATAGCTAGGCTGGAGGAGGGAACTCCACCTTCCATTTCTCTCTATATTATTGAGGATTAAAATTTCTAGCTTTATAATTTTTTTATCTAGGACCATCCAGACATCAATTAGGATGATTAATGGTTCATTACACTCTCCAACACAATCATGGTGGCTAAAACCAAAATTGTAATTGAAGTGCATCTATAATCCCCTCACCTGACAGAATACCCTAAGTATGTACACTAGTTTGTTTTCTGGAAATAAAATGTGCAAAACAACTATGGAATGAAGATTCTCAAAATAATATTTAAAATAAATATATGACTAACTGCAAGGGAAAATGAAAAATATTCACATTAAACTAATGTATACAATTTTTCGTTGATTAGGTTTCTCTATTTCAATGTGGAGATTGTGATACAGCTTTACGTGCCTCCTTTTTTAATACTCAAAGACCTGCTGAAGCCATTCAATCAGGCCACTGTTACATGCCTTAGGGACACAGAAGCAGTCGGCCCCCATTCATTGGGTACAATTTTGCAAAACACAATAGATTTATACTTATTTGCGAGAATTGAAGATCAAAGGCAGAAATTAATGGAAAATAAACGAAAGGGAATGGAAACATAGTGCTGTTTTTATTTTTTTGGCTGGGGATGGGAGCTAACAATGCTGAGCAGATTTGTTTCACAAATTTTAATAGACTACTCAGCCAACAATTAGCTAAATTTATTGTTTATCTGTATGTTCTTTTTGAAACAAAGATGAAATGAAAGCAAATTATGCTGGAACAGACGGCATGGGTACTTCTATCCTCTGCTTTCCTTCACCTGCGCAAGGATGGCCTCCATTCCAAAGGCAGGATTTCCCTATCACTGGATGTGATGTCTGAGCTTTGAAATGTTTTCATGTGTGATGCATCTGCACCCTAACACACCCTCACAAATGATAAATGATGGGATAGAGGTTGAACAATGTGTCTATACAATGTAAAAATAGGCTAGGGACAACGTTTTACATTTGTAAGCTATCTGGGTTACTCATTTAAAAATGGGAAGTATGATTATGGATGACTAAGAGTCATGAAACATAATGATGGGTGGGTTATATAATTGCACTGAATATGATTTTTGCTCGACATTGTATTTCAAGCTTTGGGCAGTTAATGATTCCTTGCTTTATGACAGTTTAAGTGAACCACAACGACAGGTGGTATGTACCAGTAACATAAGTATAATTAGTCATGCCTGGATAGAAGAATGCATGATATTTGGGAAAAGGTTGGACTCGGGACCTTACAATCTTAGGTAACGTATCACCATCCTTATTTGTAATCTGTATTAATGAACTTAAGGATTGACAATGCAATTATTTTATCTATTAGTTGCAGTTTCTTTGCATATGTGGATGGACAATGCTATTAGCATTTGGAATGATTGCTTACATCTTGGATGTAGTTTTTGACTGTATTCTTAAATTAGAAAGAAGAGATCTGAAGTATGATGTTGTGCAGGAGCAATGAGGAACAGTGTATTCTTTCTTCAAAGTCTTCTGAGGTTAAATGTAGTCCTTATTCTATTGTTGAAAAGGAAGGAATTCAATCAGATACAGGGAACATTTTAGATGCTGATAATCAACGGTCTTCCAATAAGGATAAGTCCGGCCTTGGAAGTTTCACTGCAGTAGCATGTAATGAACAACAGATACAATACTCACCTCGGCATAACTGTGAACTTTTAGAGTTTGAAAGAATACTCTGCAAGGATTCTGCTGCTGATGTTGTGGAAAACATGAGTCAAATCTTACTCGGGTTCCATCCAACTTTTAACAAATTGCAGCATCTATAAGCATTGTGAGATTTGGGGAAGAAGCAATTGTGTGTTTCATACTCAAGAAGCAGAATATTCAAGTGACGTCTGTTGTTTTTCTTTCCAATTAGGATTAATGCCAATGCCAATAAACTCTCAGCAGGTTTCTGCGCAATCAAATTGTACACTGGAAGATGACATTGGAAAGGTTCAAGTGCATGGTATAGATTTTAAAATCATATGCAATGAAATGGAATGGAGAGACATGGGAAATGTTTTGCAGTCAAAAGGAAACATGTTAAAAATGCCCACTGAGTATACCAAGTTGCATTCAACCCGGGGTGGAGACAGCTAACCATTTGGAATATAGTGGTCTGAATTGTGCATGCTGTGGTTAATATTAATTGGTCCAAGCAACAAATAAATTTTAAGGTACCAAACAAGGTTGTTCTGTGAGGACTTACATTTGTTTTAATTTATTGTAGCCTTTCTCAAGCGGAGGTTTTTGGCTTGCTTGGCATAGAACACATTTTAGGGCACAATATGCCAAATTGCTAGCTATCTGCAGAAATTAAAAAAATCTTTAAAGGTAAATATTTCTAAGTGCCAAATTAATTGGCTGACTGATTGCCCTTATATCAAGGGCAGCAACCATACTATTTTACATAGAGGAGTACATCCAACCCGTGGTTGTGATGCTCATTGTGGAAAAATACAGAGACAACGTTATCTCAATACATGTAAATGCTCGAATCTAACAATAATGTTATAAGTTATGTTGATATATATTTTTTCATGTTTTCAAAATTATAGATGTTTGTGCATTGGGACTCTCTCTCTCTCTCTCTCTCTCTCACACACACACACACACACACATTTAGGGTTACACATTCTTTTAGTTTACTGAAGGATAAACATCTAGATTCTTTCAAATCTTTTAGCATCATTTAAAAAACATTTTTATCAAGAGCTTATGCAGGAGTCGCATGAAGGGGTCAACTGCAACTATAATTTAGAGACAGGTAGTTCCATGCAACTTCAAACTAAAGTTAACAAAAATAGAATTGTTGCCACAAAATCAAGAGCAGCGGTTGTATAGGGGAACCATTTCCAACTAAGGGTAGTAGTGGGGGTATGGAAATTTACTGTTACTGCAATACATTATTTGATGCTACACATTGTGCTGTGTATGATTAGAATATAATGTTTCCTTCAAACTCAACTTTCCCACCAAATCAAGTGTAAAAATGTCCAAGATTTAATTTCCCAGCAGCCTTTTGGCATGGGAAAGAGTTATTTGAATTTCCTAAATATTCTCAGCAGCCCGTGTTGAAAGCATTTAAGGAGAACATGGGACCACGTTCATGCAAAATGTTACAATAAAGGGGCGGTAGGTTGATCTTCATAGCCCAATCTCAATGCTGGTAAACACATGGTTCAAAAAATAAAATGCATGTCATGAGAGAGAAATGAATATATATCGGCAAAGTTCTAGCAACACTTCAAAACATAAACAATGTGATAATTAGGTATAAGCATCAACAACATTAGGAGATCATCCTTATAAGGACGGACACTCCAAGAAAAAGGCTCTTTTGAGGGAAAATCTGAGGCAACCCGCCTATTTTTGAGCTTGACAATCTTATAAAGGCATAGGCACCATTATTTCCCATTTGAGTGGTGGAGACCCTACTATTGTAGTAACACCTCCCTGCACCAGCAAAGGCCATTGAGAAGGTCCAATGGTGGATTGACTTTGAGGCGATGGGTTCTGATCCTTATTACCCATTTGAGTTGTGGAGACCCAACTATTGTAGTAACACCTCCCTGCACATATGAAGGCCATTGAGAAGGTCTAATGGCAGATGGGTTCCAATCCTTATACTAAGGAAGGGTGGAGAAACAACCACAAATATGTGAGAAAAATTGGTTACGAGAGCAACATCACCTATGCCTAGGAATGGGAGGAGAGTCCCACAATAGCAAATTATTCGATGGAACTTTGTTCAAGGTGTCTACGACACTCCCGAATGGTTAACAAGCTCCTACAAGTGCTGAAATTCAAGAGTCCCCTTTTCACCTTGTGCTTAAATATGAAGACAACCAAAATAACATATTTTCATAGTTGACAAGAGATGGGTATGGCTACCGTTATGCCACTTTTTAGAAAATTGGGAGACGGGTACGGGAGACGGAAGTATATATATGTATAAAAATTTAGAAAATTATTATTATATATTATTAATTTATTTAGAATCAAAATACATAAATTTAAAAATAACTATACTTTTTGAAGTAAGGAAATCAAATGTCAACAAAAGATGAGATATTATATTGATATTTGATATCTCACATATTGAGGGAAGAGTACATTGTAACACCAAAATGCTGACAAACATAGACTAAAAACAAAAATCACTAATGTGAACCGGAATCATATCTCATCTGATACAAAGGGGTCAATTGTCACATTAATTATGTCCTCTAGATCCTCTGCTAAGATGCTCTCTAGATACTCATCACTCTCAAGTTGTGGCTCCTCTGCAGGCAATATAACAGGGGGCAAATCATTGAGGCCATTTGCCTCAAGCACATCATCCTCTACGTTTATTGCTGCATCAAGTGGAATTTGGTCCCATTTTGTTGAAGGACCTTCTTTATACCTTGGGTCTACACGAGTAAGAAGACGAAGCGTGCTATGAATGTAGACTAGGTTCTTTGCCTTCTTTGACCCTAGTCGGTTCCTCTTCAATGAATGAATGAAACCGTAAGTACTCCAATTCCTCTCACAAGATGAAGAACTAGCTACTTGTGAGAGTAATCTTATTGCAAATGATTGCAATTCAGGTGCTTCACTGCCATGGTTCCACCACCACTCTATTGGGTCCTTCTTCGCATGCATATCATAGAGCTTCCACTGTAGAAAACTGACCGTGACCACATGAAAACATATTCCACTGAGTCCTGATAGTAGAAGCTTCCTCTCCTCGACCATAAATCTTTTTCACTGCAACCCAAAATTCTTTCATCACTTCTTTGTCCTCATATGGAGCCCTTTTATTGGTGACTTCTATATCATACCACTTTGGATTTAAGGCATAAGCAACACAATGTAGAGGTGTGTTAAGCTTATTCCATCTTCCATGTACCTTTTCCTTAATCAAAGGATATAAAGAAGGATCCTTTGAATCTGTGATTTTTCTTATTCTTTCGCACATAGAATCAATTTCTTCATAAACTTCTCCCAAACATGGCTTGTCTGAATCAACAAAGCGGATTACCTCACAAATGGGTTGAATGAAGTCAACAACAAATTTCACATCAACCCAAAAAGGTCATCAAGGACCATCTTCCTCACCTCAACCGCAGTCTCTGATGTAGATTGTCTCCAAGCTGCCCATGCATCACTAACAACAAAGGGAACATAAGGCCCCTTTGACAAAGATAAAGACGATGAAGAAAGATGCAAATCGTGTGTCTGCAGGTTTGAGAAGCTCAACCTTCGCATATCTCTGATAAATAGCTTGTGTTTGGTGATGATTGCAAATGAACATTTGTATTTTTCTACCCTTTTCAATAAGCTCAGAAATCCACTGAAACCTGCCAATGTCTTTGAGCGCATTGTTCAATGCATGCACACAACATGGTGTCCAAAATACATGTTTGTATTTTTTTCACCAACAAGCCAATTGCTTTACAGACCGGGGCAACGTCTGTAATAACCTGGACAACATGTGATGCCCCCACCTCCTCGATTGCATCACATAGTTGCTTCTCAAGGAACTTTGCATTTTTCTCTTGCCCCAAACAATTGATTGCCTTCAAAAATAAGGGCCTTTAGAGCAAGTTACCATAATGTTCAAAAGTGGACGGTTTCTAGTATCAGTCCAACCGTCCATCACTATGCTGCATCCTTCTGTAGACCACACTCTTTTGACTAGTGCGGTTTGTTGCTCTATCCTTGTTTTCTCTTTGTCAATAAGAGTCGTGTGAAGCTTCTCATATCCAGGTGGTTTATACCCTGTTGGCCCTTTGTTGATTGCACGAACCATCTCCTCATAATAGGGTGAGTGAGCAACATTGAATGGTATTCCATTCACATAGAAAAATGTGCAATCGTTGCATCAACTGCATCTCGACCATGCACATCGAACATGTTTCCAATGGGGTTTGAACTGCCCATGTGTGGTCTCTTACGAGAAGACCCCTCACCCTCTGTGACATGTCCAGAAGACACACCTAGCTCTAATTCTGTTTTTAGCCCGAACTTCTGATAGGACGACTCTGTGTGCGATCTGTGGTCAAAGAGTGAGCTTAAGGAAGTCACTTTTCCTTCAGCACGTTCTTGTGCCCTCATAGCTTCATACCGCTCTACCTCATTCATACAAGGATCAACCCCTTTCCCTGGTATACAAAAAAATGGGCCTTCACCCTTGTGTAAGTGCCTTGAAAGCACTTCCCACAAATGTTATAGGTGATATATGTGGTACCACTGCCGTTCCTTTTATGAACGCGGTTACAATAATTCCAAAGTGGTTTTAGTCCTTTCCCTCCCCTAACATCCTGAATGAAAACAAAATTAAAAATTAGAAATCAAATTGAAATGATATTTTAAATTAAAAAATAAACTTTAAATTATTTTAAAATTAAATAATATCAATTTATTAATTTAATATTAAAATAAATAATAAATACCAAAGAAAAAAATTAAAAATGCAAAATAGATATCATAGAAGTTTGAAGTTTAAAAATTACAATAATAAAACTTTTAAATAATATAGTCTAAATCTAATTTTATAATTTACACAAATCAAAAATAAAAAAGTTGAAACTTAAAAATAAAAAAGTTAAAAGCTAAAACTTAAATAATAAAAACTTAAAACTTAAAAAGTCAAAAGGTAAAATCTTAAAACTAAAAGTAATACTAAAAATGCAATGTCACCTATTGATTTGAAACTAAAATTAAAGTTTTAAATTAAAAATAAAAATAAAAAGCGTAAAGTTAAAATTTAAAAAGAAAAAAGAAAAATTTAAACCTAAAGTAAAAGCTATGAACATGTTCTAAATAAAAGTAAGTATTGGAGGCAAGGGTCGAAACCCTACCTTACTCTCTAAAGTGCCTGCAGGTGCTTTGGACGACTAGTCAAGGCTTCGACCCTTACCTCCGTGGCACACAAGGACAAGGACATGGACATAACAACATATCAAAGTTTTTCCCTAACAAAAATTTTAACAATGATATGGTGGCGGCGGAAGGGCTTTGCGGTAAAAATGCGGTATATAAACGCACAACAATGGTAGGGCTTTGTAATAATAAAAACACAAGTATATAGACGGCGCGGCGGCGATAGGGCTTAGCCCTAAATAAACATTTAAAAAATCAATTTGGCATAACATAGATAAATACATGGCCTCACAAAGACCAATAGTAAATCGACCTCCTTGATGGTAAATGCAGGACCTCCTCTAATGGCAAATGAAAACCTAACAACGAATGAATGACTTGAGCAAGCTTTTAACATATTTAACACGTAAAATGTCATGTTTTAGGGTTTTGGACAATGTTTTAAGGTTTTCCAAATAAGACACATTTTTTCAACAAGAAACAAAAGGAAAAGTTGAACAAAAGTCTCCACGTATGGGAGGCGTCTTCATACACGTCTCTTGTACCAAAGACACTTGCCCATATAGGAGACACATCCTATGTGATGGGAGATGTTGTCCAAATAACTCTCCTAATTATTTGGACAACTTATATGCATATTCTGACTCTAAGATCTTCATTGCAGGTTGCACGCACTTCAATTGTCACTTTGGCACATCTCCATGGGTACAGATTCCCCGCGCGCCTTGCACGCTCCTCCTTTCCATGCTTTCTTCTTTACTTTTCCTCCTTGTTCCATCTTTCACCCTTTGCGCGTGCCTTGGCCTTGCTTCCCAAAATCGGTTAAGTCCTGGGCCCTCTTACACGCCCTCTCCTCACACACCACACATTACTTTGTAATAGTTACGCCTTGACCATATGTTTCTTTCTTGGCCATTTCTCTCATTTCTCCCACGCGTGTCACCTTTGCACGCACCTTTCCTCTATTTTCCTCTCGCGCTTCATTCTTCCGTGCGCATGCCTTCGCACCCTCTGCGTCATTATTCGCCCACGTCATCATCTAACAAGCTTGAGTGTGTTACACGCAACCAATCAAAACGCAATGGTTGGGTGCCGAATCCTCTGAACAAATCGAAGAGTGACACATGGCAAAACAACAAACACTTTGCACAGCTTGGTCATCCTTTCATCGATAATCAGTGTGCACCACATGTCTTGCATCCATAAATAGCTCTAACAATCTTCTGACAACCATATCTTTTGCTACATAGCTCCGATCGACGCGCGCCTAGTCTCAATCGATAGTTGTTGATGTAGGCTACAATGTTTGATATTCAAATTCAAAATTTTGGCAGATTTGGTAGGTGAGAAATGGGAAAACGTCTTTTTGGGCATTGATGAGAAGATCTGATTACTCCAACCACTTGATTTGACATGGATTTCACGTCCTACACACCAAACAGACATACATAGAAGGCGCATTTGACAATTTTGCAGGGAGGATTTGCAAGCATTGAATGCTTGTTGTTAGTGGTTGTATTTCAAATTCGGGTTTTCCTCCCTCTTCTCTTCTTCTTCCATCGATTCATCTATAAATGTAAGAGTTGGGCTCATTGTTAATGTTGGACATTTTGGATCCTTAAGCTCTTTGCTAAGGACTTCATATCTTTGTATTTTGAGTTGCAGACCTCTAGATCTGGCTCGTGCATGTGGATATCGACCTCTTTCGCCATTATAACAGTCTGTGCATTTATGGAAGTAATGGAATCATTTTTTGTGGTTATTCTTTGTCCTAATGTGTTTGCATTCCTTCTTCTTTCCTTCCTTTTGCATTGTGTGTTTGTTGTGTCACCTTACATCCCTTGTAGCTCCATTTTCTGGTTATGTTTCGTGGAACTGATTGTGTAAATGTGTGTTGGTTTGTGCTACGCTTGCCTAACCTCTCTCGACGTTTTTCCGCCATTTCCGCTTAGAACAAATAGTGTTCATCCCTCTTTTTCTGGTGCTATCGCCTCCCTTAGTTTAGTTTTCCTTTCTATTATCCTTCTATCCCTAGTCCCTTGGCATTTTAGCTTAGTTTTCCCTTCCAGCATTAGGAGTAGCAGTAGTAGTAGAAATAGGTAGAGGAACCGACCTTCTCCAGAGATCTGTCTCAAGCGCGCAAGGTCCCACAACTTGGAGACAGTTCCATTGTTGTCTCAAACAACTTAGTTCTCCCAGATCTAAGACGCGGGTGCACGTTTGAACGACCAACAGTTTTTGGCACGCCTGATGGGAGCAGTAGTGAAAACTTAAATTTCATATTGCTAAGTTATGATGTGTGAACTTAGTATTTCCAGCCTTTAGAGGCTCTTTCAAACACATCTGACAACTCCCAACACTTATAAATCTCATGTTTTGCAGTCTTGAGCGCCTTTTTATGAGAAGAGTGCATACCAGACAGAGTGCTACAACTGAAGGATCCTTTAAATATCTCTAGCTTTTACCAAGAAGCACACGCAATAGATCTTCTGCGCGTGCATCCCCATCTCCAACACATCGCGCACACTCTACTCCTCAAAATGCAGGACCCGTGCAAACATCCATGTTGTTGCAACCTCCTCAGAGAACTTTTCCAAAGATCACCGGCGGAAGTCCGCTCAATCTCAATGCTCATCATGATATACCAGCAGCCGCGCTCAAGAGTATTCCATACTTCACAGGAGAAAATCAAGTCACCCCTATTGAACACATTTAAGATGTGGTCAATGTATGCTTTGTCTTTTTGATCATGCATGATGATGTTGTTGTCAGTCAGTTTTGCAGACTCTTTCAAGGGTAAAGCGCTCCAATGCCCAGTATTGAGGCTTGAGACCTGCATCTATTGCCAACTGGGATGAGCTTAGAATGGCTCTATGTAAATACTTTGAAGATAAATCAAATCATTTATCACTAGTTGAGCAACTAATTACAACGAAGCGCGCGCCCAACAAGCGGATGACTGATTTCAACATCATATTCCAGAAAACTTGGGACAAAATTCCTCAAAAGGTAAGGCCTACTACCCAACATGCTTTCTTATATTATCTAAGGGATTTGAATATTGACATTTCAATCATGATTCAATCCATGTGAGGTAGAAACCTACATACTGCATACAAAATTGCAATAAGGGCAGAAAACAATCTTATTCAGGCTGGTGAGTTGGCTCCTAGGCCCCCACGCCCTTATTCCCTAAAATGTCTCCAACACCCCAACCTTCTATTGCTCCGGTTCAGATGCAGAGTGTGTAGCCATTGCTTCGACCTCATACTCTCCCGCATCGAAAGAAGAAGATGAAGAATTGAAGGCCCTGATTAGAAACTTTTCCAATAAGGTCATATCATTGGAGAAGCAATAGACGCAAGCCTACAAAGGTAGTTCTAATCAAGCGCAAAGCCAAAGCAATCAACCTTGGCGAAATCAATATGGAAATCAGAGATATGGGCATAACTAGCAGAATGATAGATGACATGCTAATGTGCACTTGCCTTTACAAGTTATTCCTCATACACCACCTCTTCCAGTGCCCAACACAAGCCAAGCACTTGTTCCAGTTTAGAACAATATGGCACAAGAATTGGAATGGTGTTTCCCTTGCAACATGCCTCATAGTCAATATTATTACACCAATGTTATGCGTGTACAAGCCTACATGGTACCGAATGCTTCCAACTGTGAGCCTTCCATCAGCACGAGCGAGCCCAAGAACCAAGAAACGCTAGAGGCTCCTAAAGCCAACTTGATATTCTTTGGCGGTGAGGACTTTTGTGCAATCAATCAAGTTGCGGATGATGCGAGAAGACCACACGCTTAGGTTGTAGACAACACAAGGTATAAGAAGAGAATGCTCGAATCTGGCACGCAAGTTTCAATTCCAGAAACATAAGTAGGCCCTCAAAACCGAAAGATGCACCAAGGCATCCAGTAGTAAAAGTGCTCAAGTTCCTACACGCAGGCTCCACGCAAAGCTCCTCCTGAAGTGGCACACGTCTCTCCTTTGGTAGGTCAATCCCGTCTTGTCCAACCAAGGCTCTTACCTCTATACAGAACAATCAAGAAAGGATGTTGTACCTCAAATGCACAAGTCAATGAGATTTACATCTAGCATTGTGGACCAGATGAAGAATAAAAAACATAAATGTCACAATGTGGGATGCCCTAACTACTCCATCTCAACGCAAATTTTTGCATGAAGCTCGCTCAACTTCCACTGACTGACCGACTATCCGTAAGTCGTGCGCTTCTATCAATATCTACCGAGGAGAAGCAAGTAAGTAAAGTTTTTAAAACCCCACCCTTCTATATGTCCTTAATCATAGGCAAACATCTTGTCCATAATTGCATGATTGACTCAGGTGCTAGTACTTCTATCATGCCTAAGAAAATTGTTGATGTCTTAGGTCTTAAGTATAGCCCCTTGACAAAAGGAGTCCTGCAACTTGATGGTTCAACTATCACTACCCTAGGAATCATCAAGGATCTTGAGTTAACCCTCCATGCATGTCCAAGCCTCACAATAACTCAAGATGTGTCAATCATTGATCTTCCCCTTTGTTTTCCTTATGTTTGTCAAGATATTTTATTGCTAAAGTGGGTGGTTACTTATCTTCTAATTGGACCCATATGTTACTCAAGACAAGGTATGGTACCCAATTTACCATACAAGCTGAGCCAATATTTTCCTATCATGTAGAGTCATATGTCCCATCCCCTCTCTAAGCCAATTGTTTAATCCAAGAAGAACAAGTTTCAGTTTATGAAGAGCAGCCTCTTCCACCTCACATTCTTTATCTAGTACTTGATGAGTGGGTGGAGAGGCACCACAAATTTGATCGATATGCTAAAGAGCTGGAATTTTATGAAATTGGGCTTGGTACTTACTGCATTCTTGAAGAAGAAGTTGTGTTGTCGCACGTGCTTAAGCAAAGTGAAGAGAACCCTGGTCTATGGAAGTTATACTATAATGGGTCCCAAAGTAGAAATGGCACGAGACCTAGGAGTTGTTCTCATTTCCCTTAAGGATGAGAAATTCTTTTTCACACATAGGTTACATTTCGCATGCTCTAACAATGTGGCAGAGTATGAGGCACTAGTACATGGTCTGCTTATTGCTTAAAAGAAGAAGATTAAGGCGTAATCGATTTTGGGGACACATAATTAGTTATCCACCAGTTCTAACAAAAGTGCACATAACAAAGAATAAGCTTCTCAAAGCTTATAGAAATAGATTTTGGGACCTCCTTGAGAGATTTGATGCTCTAAATTTGTAGGTGGTGCCGCGCAAAATGAACAAGGAAGCTGATCAAATGGTCATACTTGGTTTGCAGTTCTCTCCTCATTGAGGAATTTGTCAAAGGAAACACTCAACACATCAAGATGGTGATTAGGCCATCCATTCCAAACAACAACATCAGTTGGCAAGTGTTTGACAGTGACACGCAGATCGTCCAGTTCATCCAAAATGAAGTTGAATTCTCATCAAGCATGCAAGTTGACTTGTATGACAGCTTATGGTGACCAAGTAATTCAATTAAAGACAAACAAGTTTCCTAAAGGGCTGGTCACCTTAGAGCAAATGTTTAGCCCTGATGATGAGTTCAAGGGTGAAGAAAAGTATATGTGTGTCGTGCAAGAAGACTACTCCCCAATCACTACTACGCACGGGAAGGAGTTACTGCTCAATAAAGCTTGCACGCATGATGAAAAGCAAGCCTTTATCTCTCTTTGTCAAAAATACAATGATATATTCTCATGGGAGTATGAAGACCTCAAAGTTTTTGATCCAAGTTTTTCTCAACACTCCATTGACCTTGATCCTGGTATCAAACCCATTAGATAGAAGTAGCAACCAATCAATCCAAAGATAGAGCCCCTCATGAGAAAGGAGTTATCCAAACTCATTGAGGCGAAGATTATTTTTCCCATCAAGTACTCTACTTGGGTCATGAATCTAGTTCTAGTGCGCAAAAAGAATGGTGAAATCATATTTTGTGTTGATTTCAGAGATTTGAACAAGGCATCTCTAAAGGATTATTATTTGTTGCTTTCTATGGAGCAAATTTTACAGACTATGGATAGCGCACAAAGATTCTCTATGTTGGAGGTATTCAAGTTTCAAT
Source organism: Taxus wallichiana var. yunnanensis (assembly GCA_018340775.1). Lineage (NCBI taxonomy): Eukaryota > Viridiplantae > Streptophyta > Pinopsida > Cupressales > Taxaceae > Taxus > Taxus wallichiana. The sequence continues at coordinate 348,913,947 of CM031238.1, forward strand.
CAGATCTTGGCCAAGGAAGAGGATCAAATACAAGATAACGTCTACAACCAAGTGGGGAACATATGCTTATCGAAGATGCCCTTTGGTCACGTCAAAACGTAGGCATAAAGTTTCAAAGCATGCACCATGGATATTGCCTTCAAAGGATATATCAACGAGTTCGTCTTGATTTACCTTGATGATATTACTGTCTTCTTAAAGCAAGGCACCAATCATATTTCACACCTGGAAAAACTCTTTAAGAGAAGCAAAAAAATTAGGGTATCTCTCAACCCCAAGAAGTGCAATTTCATGGTGGCACAGGGCAAGCTTCTAGGCCATGTAATTTCAAAGGATGGCTTAAAGAATCGACCTTGAGTGTGTGTCACCATCCCGACCCTCTTCCCGTCTGGCGCAAGAAAGCCTTACAATCCTTGGAAAAATCAACTTTGTTAGGCGCTTTATTCCTAACTTTGCAGGACTAGTAAGGCCAATCACCCTCATGCTCAAGAAAGACATAGCTTTCAGATGGATAGCAAAAAAGGAAAGGAAAGCTTCAACAAGATCAAGCAAGAGATTGCTTGCGTGCCAACACTCATCAACTCGATTATTCAAAAGATTTCATCATTTATGCTTATGGCGCCAATGCGAGTGTTGATGTTGTCCTAACACAAGAAAATGAACAAGGGTTGGAGCAACCAAAGTGGATTTCTTCACCAAACAAGAAGGACTATGATTAAGATACAGTCACATGGAGAAACAAGTCTATGCCATCATGCGCACGCTCAAGAAGTTTAAGAGCATGCTCGCCACAAACCACATCAAGGTATTAGTCTTCCACTCTTCTGTTGGAGACTTCATCATGGGAGTAGAAATTAGTGAGAAGAGAGCGTGACGGGTGACCAAAATCATGGAGTATGATGTGACTATCAAAGCCAAAAATATGGTAAGAGTTAGCGCGCTTGCAAAAAAAGCTTGTCGAGGACGTGCGAGAATGAGCCCGAGACCTCATTGTTTTTGGATGAAGATCTCCCACGCACGAACTTGAACAAATGTTGATACTTGGGCGCGCTCAATGGATGAAGGACATGATCACATTCCTTTCCATAGGCACATGCCCTCCTAGCTTAAACAAAGCAAAGAGAAGTCATCTAAGGTTGTAAAGCCATCCCTTATGTCATGATTAATGGTCTTCTCTTCAAGAAGTTTAAGAAGATTCTTGATGGTGTGTTGTTAAGGTATATCAACGACGCACAAACTAAAAAAAGTGTTAGCAAAATTTCACGATGGATTCTCTGGTAGACACTTCTCTGCCAAGACTACAAAAATGAAGATCATAATGGCGGTATCATTTGGCCTACTCTGTTGTAAATGTGCACAAGTGGGTCACAAAATGCAAGGAATGCGCTTTCTTTGCAGGTAAGAAGAGATTGAAGCACTTCCCCTCCGACCAATCCAAGCGGATAAGCCTTTTTGCGTAATGGGGTCTCGACTTCATAGGCATGATCAATCCTCCTTCGAGCGCTAGCCACAAGTGGGTGCTGACAACTATGGAGTACTTTACCAGATGGATAGAATTTTTTGCGCTCAAGGAATCAACCGAGTCATTCATCCTTGACTTTCTCGAAGGTGTCGTGACAAGGTTTGGCATTCCTTAAACCATTATCTTTTATAATGCAAAATCCTTCCTTGGCATTAAAATCACTTATTGGGATCTAAATCTGGGCATCCATCTGAAGAATTCTTCCAACTATAACCCTCAAGGAAATGGTTTGGCAAAGTCAACAAACAAGAACCTGATCAAGATCATGAAATGCACAATGAATATCAGCCAAAGATAGTGGCATACAAAGGTCTCGTGTGCTGCTCTGGGCAAATATAATCACAATTAAACAGGCAATAGGAAATTTTCCTTACATGTTTGTCTATGGCAAGGAGACTACTCTTCCTTTGATGCTTGAGTTGAACTCATTAGCGCTTTCCCAACAACTGGAATTTGAAGGCGCGGATCAAAGAGAAATCAAAATGGTAGAGTTGATTAGTCTTGAAGAATCAAGGAACTCTACCATGATCAAGCTAGAAAAGCATCATCAAGCAAACAAAGAAATGGTTTGATAGAAAGGCTAGACCTCAAGCTTTCAAATTTGGGGACTTGGTTTTAAAATGGGATGCTTGTGAGCTAAACCAGGGTGTCATTCAAAATTTGATGCACTTTGGGGTGGCCCGTATATTATCACTCATGCAAGGAGGCTAACTCTTTCAAGTTGTCTCATCTTGATGGAGACATGTTGTGAATCCCAATAAATGGGATCTATCTCAAACCTTTCCATTGAGTTTGGTGCATCATTTTGTATATATTAGAATAGTTTTAGTTCCTCCAAGTGCGTTGTGTGCACATTTTGTTTGTACATAGTTCTTTCTTCTCGCGTGCTTCTTGTGCGCGCTCTTCTTTTGCTTCCAGGATGTTAGTTATCTTCCAACATTTTCAGCAGCTTTATAGGATTCAAAAAAGAGTTAAGAAATAATTCTTCAAGTGACTTTAGGGATAGTTCTTCAAGATCTCAAATTAGATATTTATGATTATATAGTAGACTCCATGCCCAATGGATACTCCAAGCTACTGATCTCCTTCATCTAGTAGGAAAATGGCCCCGAAAGTCACCAAAGATATCCAAATAACTCTCCTAGTTATTTGGATAACTTATATTCATATTTTGGCTCTAAGATCTTCATTGCAGGTTGCACACTGCTTCAATTGTCACTTTGGTTTATCTTCATGGCTCTGATTCCCGCAAGTGCGCCTTGCACGCTCCTTCTTTCCATGCTTTCTTATTTTCCTTTTCCTCTTTGTTCCATCTTTCACCCTTTCGCATGGGCCTTGGCCTTGGTTCCCAAAATCAGCTAATTCTCGGCTCTCTTACGCGCCCTATCCTTGCACCTTGTACATTACATTGTAATAGTTGTGACTTGACTGTACATTTCTTCCTTGGGCATTTATCCCATTTATCCCACGCGCATCACCTTTGCGTGTGCCCTTCCTCTGTTTTCCTTCCGCACTTCATTCTTCCGTGCACATGCCTTCGCGCCTTCTATGTGTCATTCTATACCACATCATCATCTGACAAGCTTGAGTGTGTTACATGCAACCAATTAAAGCACGTCGAGCTTGGGCATCAAATCCTTACAACAAATCAGTGAGTGACACGTGGCAAAAACAACAAAACACTTTGCACAGTTGGCCATCCTTTTAGTCAATCGATTGTGTGCCATGTGTCTTATGTGCGTAGATGGCTCGACAATCTTCGACATCCATATCTTTTGTTATAGAGCTTCTATCGGTGCGCACCTAGTCTCAATCGATAGTTGTTGACGTAGGCTATAGTGTTTGATATTCAAATTCAAAATTTTGGCGGATCTGGTAGGTGAGAAATGGGAAAACATATTTCTAGGCATTGATGAGCAGATATGATTGCTCTAACCACTCAATTTGACATGGATTTCACCTCCTTCCTTCTCTTACATGCAAAACAAACTTAGGAAGGCACATTTGACAAGTTTTCAGTAAGTGGATTTGCAAGCATTGAATGCTTGTTGTTGGTGGTTGTATTTCAAATTCGGGTTTTCCCTCCTCTTCTCTTCTTCTTCCATCGATTCATCTATAAATGTAAGAGTTGGGCTCATTGTTAATGTTGGACATTTTGGATCCTTAAGCTCTTTGCTAAGGACTTCATATCTTTGTATTTTAAGTTACATAGACCTCTAGATCTGGCTCATGCATGTGGATATCGACCTCTCTCGCCATTGGAGCAGTATATAAATTTCTAGAAGTAATGGAAGCATTATTTTGTGGCTATTCTTTGTCCTAACATGTTTTCATTCCTTCTTCTTTCCTTTTACATTGTGTGTGTTTGATGTGTCACCTTACATCCCTTGCAGCTCCATTTTCTGGTTGTATTTCATGGAACTGATTGTGTAAATGCCTTTTGGTTTGTGTTACACGTGCCTAGCCTCCCTTGACGCTTTTCCCATCATTTTTGCTCAAAACAAATAGTCTCACCTCTCATTTTCTCGTGCTATCGCCTTCCTTAGTTTAGTTTTCCTTTATATTATCCTTGTATCCTGGTCCCTTGACTTTTCACTTAGTTTTCCCTTCCTACTAGAGTAGTAGTAGAAATAGGTAGAGGAAGACCTTCTCTAGAGATCCGTCTCAAGCACGCAAGCTCCCACAACTTGGAGACGGTTCCACAGCTTGTCTCAAACAACTCGGTTTTCCCAGATCCGAGACGCGGGTGAACGTTTTAATGACCAATAGGAGACATGTTTCCCTACGCAATAGTGTAACTTTTTATTTAACAAAACATTGTCATGAGATAGATTTTTATTGAAAAGTATGCAATTTCTAGCTTTTCGAGTTGAAATAAAAATAATAGCTCTTAAACAATTCCTTAAAATGTTATGCATGCTAGCCATTGAGAATTAGCCTCAAACAATTATTTCTTCAAGTGATAGGTTATGGGTGGAAGTGTTATTACAAGGTGTGTATCTATTGCCGAAAATCTCTAGCTCAGGCACAAGTCTAAAAAATATAATTGAATGTTTAAGGTTAAGCACAAGTTGGGCACTTGTTGTTAGGGACTCTTACATGTTTAAGCTTCTCCCCAAGGGGAAACCTTTGTAAATCAAACACCAAAGGAAATGGGTAACTTTTGACGCAAACTTAGAATTTCAAACTCGAATGAGATGATTAACCTAGGTTCTACTAGAGGAATTCAAACTTCATCTAGTATTGAGTTTGCTAATAATTGGGGTGAAAGGACTCATTATCTAGAAGAGCGATCAAGGAGAGTAATGTTAGAATGAAATGACGTGATGCGACCACGAATCCCTCCACCAAGTAGTTGGAGGTTGCATGCCAAATTTATGAAGCATAACATCTTACAAAAGCTCATGTATCCTTGAAAGGTAAGGAAGGTCTAAAGTAAGTAACTTAAATTTCCTCGGGGTTCATTTTAAGACCCCCTTCAAAAAATTATTATAGAATGGGTGAAAAATGTGCTGAAAATGCTATTCACATTTTTGGCGAATCTAAGAAAGGACGGTTTCGAGATGGTGATGAATGTAGGTTTTTTTCAAGTCACTAGGCATCGTCGTCTACATATATCTATTGTCAAACGGTAATAAAAATATGTGACCGTATAAGAATGTAACAAACACGTTGTTGGCGGTAATAAAATATGTTACCACCCGGTAACAAGTTTTTGTTTTCATCCGCTCTACCAACACGTTCCCGAACATCAACTCAAAGTTGTTACCGATCAACATCACTAGAAATGTTGGCATGCGGGATTTTCTTCATGTTGTCGGACATATTCATTGTTATGATTTTGATTGGTAACAACCTAGGATATCAACACCGTCCGCTAAGAGAAAAAGATTTTATCGGGTGCCTTAAAATTTTGTTGTCACATGGTACCCTACTTGTGTTTCCACCCGGTAACATTTCCAAACTACCAAATGACACCGGTTCCATGTTCCCGACCTCGACCAATGGGCTCATTCCTTTCCTATATATATACCCATCCCCATTCATTTTTTCCCATTTGCACTTGCAAGTTTCTTCAGACTATATTTTTTCAAAGCTTCTGCCACTATTGCAAACGGTTTGTTCTATGATCCTTGTCCACTTCCGGTATTGGCCACATGACTAGCTCTTCACGTCACACATACATAAATGAGATACAGTATCTCGCAAACACCTCTTTTTCAAAAGATCAAGATTCAAGAATCATGGCACCAAGAAAAAAGTCGATTAGAACTTTGTCCTTCGTTTACAGAAACCTATTGTATCCGCATGATTCAACAACTGCTAAGACCCATAAATTAAGAGTCAATCGATTGGATTGGAAACTCAAGGTTCCATGGACTTCTTTACATGCCTCAGTATGAGACAGAAACCAAGTTAGAAAATTTAATGCATTTTTATAATAGTTTTGATGGCTCTTTCACAATTGCATTACCATCACACCAATTTTTCATTAGAATAACCTTTGATGATATTTATCGTCTAACGGGCTACCCCATCAAAATGCATTGCTTGTATTAACAAAAACCATTCTACCTTATGAGAAAAAGAATTTTTAGATTTGCATTATAATCTTTCTGTTAAGGATGAGGTTAATAATCCCTCCAAAAGAAGGATTAGCACACAATCAATCAAAGACCCCTTTCTCCTGGCCATGGTGGATTTTTTCCAGGCCCGCATCATTTTACAAGGAAGATACATTGGCAAGCGTTCATCAGTGGGCAATGTACTACCTTTTCCAAACCCTTTCCAATGTTAGATTCAATTGGTGTACATATATTTCAACAAGGATTCGCTCTGACCTTGAAAAAGCCATTGTGAATCCTAGTGCGGTTATTTCTTCTTCTTGTTTTATGAGGGTTTTCATGCACTGAAATCAATAGTAATATATTCCATTGCTCTGCATGAAAAGATAGAAAAATATACAATGTCTTTGCACTGACAGTTGGTGATAATTTTATTTTTAAAGCATTCTATCTTGATTCTTTTCATAAAATAATCAATTTTAAATCAATTCTAAAAATATTAATCTATTTTGAATAGGTCAAAGCAACTGAAACAATGGCTCGACGTGTTACGGCAATTAACACACATAACCCTCACCGGTCCCGAGGGTCCGTGACAACGTTGTTGTTGATCTTACCACGACCGATGATTTTTTGGCTATCACTAGTACCCAACAACTTAGAAGTAGAAGAAAACACATGCGCAGCTTCATTTGAATTGTCGCATGACAATAAGACAAAACTCGTATTGAGGCCAATCCGTGTTTTAATTAATCCATAATGCATAATTGTGTTAATTTTGATTAAATTTATTTATAGACTAATGATAATTGAGTCTTGACAATGACATATGTCATTTTCCTATCAGTGCATCCTTGTTTCAGCACATCACCCAGACACATGGTGTCTATTACTGCAAACAAGATTTACATACCCGAGCAACAGAGATTCATTTACACAAGTTATTCGCCCTTCAAGTTTAGGTGTGAATAAATCATAGATTTAAATTTTATTTATATTAGTCTTTCTTTTAGGTTTTTATTATTCAATGTAATTAGTTTTCCTTAAAATTAGGGCTTGTAATGTCACCACCCCCTTCCACCCAAAGGCCACAATCTATTGATTATGGACAACATTCACAAAATAATAAATCTATATTGATTTCATTCTTTTTAAGTGCTTAGTGTTCTCTTGTTTGACTTCGTAAATACAACATACTGATATTGTTAAATTATTAATGCTCACAAAATTTTTGCAACCTCAATCTCATGTTCAACCCGCAGCCACCCCCACTTTGCTCAGTGCTTAAGGAGTACAACACACCCACCTCCCCTTCCACCTCATGGTAGGGGAAAGAGGATAGTGTTCCCTCGAACAAACAGGGGCGCACAATTATATAACTTCAGAGTTCCGCAACTTTTCATTGGGCGTGCAGAGTGCCAAAGGCACTTCTGTTTTAAATAATATAGATATGGATGAGGAGTATCTTGGTTTTGATAGCCTTTACGACATGGCAAGTAAGGAAAACATAATGAAGATCTTATTCAATCTGCATAGAAGGAGCTGTCAATGCCACAACATCAATCCACTTCAGATCCTCCTTCCCCAATTGGGAAGAAATTTTGATGATGATGGGAAAACAAAATTTTCGGTTGACATTCTTGTGGCTGATAATGCTACAACCCTTGTGATGGAAAATGTTATTCCTAATATTAAGGAACTGAGGATATGGGAGATCAGATAGAAAGCTTTGATCAAATAAATTAATGAAAGATATCATAATTTTTCACACAGGAAAAACTTTTTTCATTGATTAAAAATGAACCGGTGACAATTGATGCTTTACTTGCTCAAGAACAATCTGGTAATTTTTTCACTAACAATATTTACAATAATGATTATGTTTTAACTATAATGCTTAACAAATTTGAAAATTTGAACACCAAGGCATAGTCTTTTTTTATAGTTAAAGCGGGTTGAAGGGACTCGTTCCCTATTTACAGTAGCAGAGGCCAAACCTCGAGAATTCAGAAGAAAACATTGTCAAAACATGCTACCCAAAAGCAACTGGGTATTTACGAACAAAATCCAACACCTATCGATTTACACTATAACTATATATATGTTTAAGAAGGGAATCACTCCCGACTCCATTGAGACAAAGAACACACGCCGTCTGTGACGCCTTTGACCCAAACTGTCCTCTTCTTCTTCAAATTCCACCTTCACCGTATCGGTAGCTTCGGCATTCACCCAACCCAACCAAAGGAAATCATAAGCTCCCCGTAGCCTCCCTCAACTCGACCCACCCAATCGGGACTAGTTCCAATGGAGCACTGAGGGCCTCGCACATTTAGGAGCACAAGGTGGACGCGGTTTGCATCACGGTCCCAGTGCATACACCACCAACCGCTTAATAAAAGCTAGCAGAATGTGGAACCCTTCTCAAGCTCTTTGAAAACTCCCACATCCACCCCAAACTCACCCCAATCGAATCCTCCATAGCCCAAATGCCAAACTACAATTCGCCACTTTAAAGGCCAAATTTCCACGAAAGGAGGTCGAAGCCAATGCAAAGATCCAAATTTACCGCGTCTGATTTTAAAGGTCGAATAATCAGAAAAATGTCCACAAACACAGAGGTGATGCCACTATTGACACGTGGCCATCCTTTCGCAAAAAAAAAACTCCCCCAAAATGGCTTTGATGGCTTCTAGCTCTTCCACACAAGTAATCAAAAAAATCCACTTCAACCAGTTATCCATAATCCTGGACCAAAACACCATCTCCCTCAATTCGCAGCTCAAGGCTATACGCGGAAGACGCGGGGCAGCCATAGCAAGTAAAAAAAAAAAAGCAAGGAGAGACCCTTAACACCCGCCTTAAATAGGCCAAGCTCCTCACACAAGCACACAATCAAGTGACGGATTCACTTAAGGCCATCTCGCGTGAAATCATTAAATTCAGCCTTCCCATGCTTTTGCATTGAAGGCCACTTTCTCCAATTGTACTTTTTGATCCCCGCATTCACCAACCTATCAGCGCAATGATTACATTCCCAAACACATGCTTAATGTTCTAGGTACTAAATTTCTCAAGTTTCCAAAGGACATTTTTGATTCCTAAGTCCAATTTCCAAGACATAGCTTTCCTCTTAATGATTGCATTCACAATTACTAATGAGTCCCCTTCTATCTCCAATTTATCCACATTCAAGGAGGCAACCAAGTCAAGGCCCTTGCTTAGAGCCTGTAATTCAACTGAATTACAAGTACCATCCCTAAGCTTGAAGGAATCCACCCCACCACGAGGCCCCTTTCGTTTCTCACAATGCAACCAATGCCCAGAGGCACCCGGATTGCCCTGGCCACTCCATCAAAATTGAGCTTGTGGAACCTTGGGGCGGGGGGATACCACTTAGCTAGCCTGTGAAGCAAGGCTAAGGAATCATAGGACATTGGGCACCCTCCCGGGTTTAACGATTTTAGGCCACCACTTCTCAAGCTCTCGGTCAAAATTAGAAAAGTGTTGAAAGTGGGACCAATTAGAAGAGACCGCCTCAGAAATAGCCCATTCCAACCTGAGAATAACCCTTTCCACTAGATTCTTTTCCTCTCGGAAGATTCTCTTGTTTCACTCCCACCAAATATGCCAAAGGAGAAGAACAATACTACGCATAACCAAATAGAGAGAGAGCGCCATGATGCAAATTGACTGGCCATGCCAAAATGGCCTCAGGAAGGGTAGAAGGTTGAACCCAAGGAAGATTGAGCCTGGCACACAACTAGTTCCAACATTCTCGCTGAGAAAGGGGCAATGCAACAATAGGTGGTCTCGATCCTCCTCATGCTTCTCACATAGAAAGCAAATTGAGGGCCCATGAATCCCATATCTTTTCCTTCTTTCCTGAGTGAGGATTTTGCCTTTAAAGGCCATCCAGGAAAAAAGGCCAGCTTTAGGAGGGCAAGAGGAGGACCAACAAGCATTCCAAATCAAATTCTCTGCTTCCTATCTCTACATGCAACAACTTGTAACCATGGTTTGGGGAGTATCTCCTAGAAGAGGCCACAGTCTAAACAATTTCATCCTTTCCCCGGAAAGCATGACTGCCACTCATGTATGGTCGAATAGAAACTATCTTTAGCTTCCACTGAGATGTCCAAGTGATCGATACTTTTCCATTCCATCAAAGCAAGGGTATTTTCTGAGCCTACCCATAATTAGATACATATGGACCCCATTCTTCCACCAAAAGTCTCTTAATTTCCCCAAACTCAGGATTATCCCCAAGCACAGGAAAACCATTCCAAGGATCATCCCAGAATAGCACCTGTCACCTTTTTCAATTTTCTAGGCTGCATTATATAGAAATACCTCTCTACATTCCACCAAGAAATTCCAAATGTGAGAACCACGAGGGGGGTTAGCAATTCGGAGAATAGATTTAGGAAGATGGGCCCCCAAATATTTCTTTTCCACCACCTGACTGCAAAGACTAAGCGGTTTAGAGGAGATTCCATACTAGCTTGACACCTAGGGCTAGATTTTGTAGACCCAAATTGAGGATTCCAGCCCACCCAACTCTTTGGGTTTAGACAAAGTTTCCCAACTAATCAAATGAATTTTCCTTTCCTCAGAAGAACCTTGCCATAGGAAATTTCTCATAATCCCAATCAACTTCGCTAGAACACCTTTGGGGATTTTAAGAATGGAAAGCATATATAGAGGGGAGGCACTAGAACATATTTGATGAGTACCAATCTCCCTGCCAGTGATAACCACTTCCCCTTCTAAGAATTAAGCTTCAAATTAACCAAAGAAAGGAGATCATTCCACAGAGGCCCTGCCCGAGCCACCAAACAGGGGCACACCAAGATATTTGACCGGAAGGGAGCCTTTTTAAAGCCAAAAATTCTCAAAATTCTAGCCTCCAAGAGGGGGAACATTAAAGAAGAAGATGAAGGATTTAATAAGGCTAACCTCTTAACTTGCAAAGCAACCGCATACGCATCCAACATCCCCTTCAGCTCTTTGGCCTCCTAAATATTGGCTTTATCAACAAGAAGGTGTCATCCACAAATTGTTGATGTGAAATAGGATTCACCCCCTCCGTAATTTTCAGCCCTACAATTTTCCCTCCCGAATTCGATTGCAAATGGCCCTTCCCAGAGAATTTGCCACTAGAATAAATAAAAAGGAGGATAGAGGTCCCCTGCCTTAATCCCCGATTTCCTTCAAAGAAACCTTCTGCATTACCATTGATCAAAACAGAGAAAGAAGGACCAAAAATGTAGCTATACACCCAGTTACAAAACTGATCCGAAAAACCAAACTTCCTAAGCACCCTAATTAGAAAACGCCAATTGATCTTATCATATGCCTTGTTGATATCCAATTTTAACAACATACCCGGAGATTTATTACTGGAAAGAGAATGAATAAGCTCATGGGAAAGAAAAATACCATCAAAAATCAACCTCTCGAGCACAAACCCAGTTTTGCTCTTGAGAAACAAGAGGATCCAACACACCTTTAAGCCTAGAAGCAATGGCTTTCAAGATGATTTTGTAAGATGTATTGCATAGGGAGACATGCCTAAAATCCGCAAATGAAGAAGGCTGAGACATTTTCGGAAAAATACTTATAAAGGAGCAATTCAGAGATTTAAGCACTGATCTAGACCTTTAGGATTCCTCCACAGCCGCCCACACATCATAACCAACAATGCTCCGAACTTCTAAAATAAATCCACCTAGAAGCCATCCGAGATCGGCACTTTTTATTCTTGGCCATAGAAAACACCACTTTCTCCACTTCACTCATGGAAAAAGGCTTAAGAAGGGCCTCATTTTGAGCATCAGAGATCAACGACGGATATTATCTAGAAAGAGATTGCTCTTCTTCAAAGGATGTAATATCACCTCCTAAAAGGGAGGTGAAGAACTGAACCCCTTCATCTGAAATCTACTTCTGATCAGAGAGGACCACACCTTCACTATTCTTGATTTCAGAGATGAAATTCGAGCTCCTCCTAGCTTTGACCACCGAATGAAAGAATTTGGAATTCCTGTCCCCTCCCTTAAGCCATTGCTCTCTCGATTTTTGCTTCCAGTATTCTTCCTCTCTCAGGAGCAGCTCACCGAGCTCGGCCAGAAGATATTTCTCCTACAGAAACTCCTCCTCCCCATTCCAGAAACAAAAAAATTTCTCATTCAAAGCTTTCAAGTCAGCTTCCACTCTAGCCTTTTCTTGGAAAATATTCTTAAAGCAATACTTATTCCAATTCCTCAGGTCCCCTTTAAGAAATTTGAGTTTTGAGAAAGCACAAACATCTTTGTTCCTTCAATCTTATAGGAATTCCACCACTTCTTCATATTATTTTCCAAAGAAGCATCCCTCAACCACATAAGTTCAAACTTAAAAGGGGATTTACGAGGAGCAAAATCGATATTAACCGAGAGGGAAACCGGAAAGTGATCTGAACCAGACCAAGGAAAAACCGAGCATTCTAAAACAACATTATTAAGAGACCAATTGGGGCCAGCTAAGAACCTATCAAGCCTCTCGGCAATATTACTGAAACCCCTTCTACGATTGCTCTAGGTGAACCACCCTTGTTTGGGCTCAATATCAAGAAGAGAGTTATCATTAATGAAGGAAAAAAATCTACCTGGGACTGCAGATTCCTTTTAAGACCTCCTTTCTTATCCTTCTCCAAGGTAATAACATTGAAGTCTCCCCAAGAAGGAGAAGATGTTCCTCCAAAGGAAGCAAATACTGGAGATATCCTGCCACACTACTCTTTTTCCAATGATGTTATTCGGACCATACACATTGAAGAGGTAGAAGACCGATTGAGAACGCTTAGACATACACACCCTAACTGCCAACTAAAATTCTGGGAGATAAGATCAACCCCACTGACTCCTTCCAAAAGAAACCCAAACCCCCGAAGGCACCAAAAACATCCAAAAAAATACTTCCAACCCTTAATAGAATTCCCCAAAGCTCAGCCATCTCCCTAGCAACCATCTTGGTTTCTTGAAGCAACACCATGCACGCCTCCGAAAAAAAGATAATACTTGAACAAGTGTTGCTTGTCAGGGGTATTAAGACCCCTGACATTCTAAGAGAGGATCTTCATTTAGGGGAGGGAAGGGCAATCGCCTTCCCGGACACAACTTTGGAAAAATTCAGAACACTTTGTTTCCCGCATCCACTTCCTTCAGGGCCATCTCCTGCTTAGATTTTCTACCCCTCCTACTCTGCAGAGCCACAATTGGCCTCCTTCAACCCCTCTTGCATTGACACCAATTTTGAAGGAACCAAAGCCGATACCAACATATCAGGCTCAATTTCCCCATCCTCCAAAACGCCACCACCTAAAAGGGACTGAAGTGTTTTAGCCTCAACTTTATCCAAAGTAAATTTTGAAGCGAATTCAAAGATTCCGCTTGCCCTTTCTCAACCCTTCTTTGATTAGGGAAATCAGCCCCAAAATTCTTATGCACCTCTTTTGTTTCCTTCAGCAAAGAAAGAGAGGGGACAAATCCCCTACCAAAGGGGCTTCTAATCCTCTCGCAATCTCCCGAGAAGAAATTGATTGACCCGACCCAGAGAAGGAATGGTTCTAAGCAACAAACCATCCTCCTTCGAAGTTGCCATCTGTAAACCCACCTCCTTGGAACCCTTAGCCAATTTCATAGTAGCATACCTTACTCAAATGCCCCAACTTCCCGCAATAGAAGCACTTTACATTCAGACCCTCATACTCGATGGTGAAGCACTTAGGGCCAAATTTAGTTTGGAGGCACAAAGATATCGGCAAAGGGGCAGTCAAGTCCATATCCACACAGAGACGCACCGTGTCTTTCCTCCAAAAATTCAAGGGTTTATAATGGGCACAAAGACACCCAGAGAGTTTGTAATAGGCTTTAGGACAGACCATTTTTACGAATTCAGAGGACAAGCCATGTATGCTTAACCATAACGGGGGCCAGGAGATTTTTTCCTTCCAGGGGTCAAAATTTGGAGACCAAGGACAAAAGTACAAGCTGAAGAATTCATGAACCAGGGGCCTCCATTATAAACCAGATCCAACAGATCGGGGGAAGGAAAACAAACCTGGAAGAAACCATGGAAAGGAAGCTGACCCTAGGTTTAGCTTTATTGCCCCAGAACCGCATGCTACCCAACTCAAAATCCTTCCCCGAGAGAAGTGCGCTCCAAAAAACTTATAGCAAATCACCCGTTTCACCCGAGAATCCAAAAATTCTTCCTTGGGTGGGGCTAGAAGAGAAATTTGAAGACTCTCCATAACAATTTTAAAATCGATTCCCTCAACCTTGAAATCCTCCTAACACTGCGCCCAAAACACTCCGTCGGAATTAGATTGGAAGGGACCTCCTGAGGCACTCCATCGAGGGGCTCGGCCAACACCAAACTTTTTCTGCAGCCAAGTTATCCAACACCAATTCTCCAAACAAAGAAACCAAAGATTTAACAACCAAGCTAGCACCGAACTTTTTGACCAATTCAGACACTACCATCTCCACCTCGATTTCCCGAGCTTGACCCCGATAGCCTTCACCCCTACCACTGCCCACCGGAATCTTGTTCGCACCTGTGAGGAACTTGGCGCCGTCGCAAAACCCCCATCACCCACCACCACCTTATTTTTTGAAAATTCAAACTTTTCGCCCTTTTCACTATTTTCACATTTTTTGCTATTTTCGCATTTTTTACTTTTACGACTCTCCATATCGCATTTTTTTCGACAAGGCACAATCTTATTAAAATAAGTGGAATAGATACAAAAACTTTTCACTATTGAAAATGCTAAGAAAGACTTGACCTCGGTAAGTACTTAATATTTTGAAGATTATATTTTATGTGGTTATAGTTTATCTACTTTCTAACTATGGTATTTTTACGTGCAGTCCAAATACCAGACATTGAAGACCGAAGTGCATGTGTTAGATGAGTACATGAAAAATTGAGAGAAAGTATACGTGGTGCAATCGCCTCAAAGAAAAACTTGTTCTGTTAAACAAGCAGAACAATACATTGTGAAAGATTATAAAGGAGCATGGATTGGATCCTGATATTTTGTTAAAGAAAAAAATGATGAGGATCCTACTCTCCTTTTAGTAGGAGATGCAGCTTAGCGAGGATAGAAAAATATTGAAAATATTAATGCATCTGCAAAAGAATTAGTCTAGTCTAGTGTTATAAAAGATAGTTCAAATGTTGATGTTATAGAATCTCTTCAAGGACAAGGATCCAAATGAAGAAAAACTATTGATGTAAATCATTGTATTTGTCAAATGAAAACATTATCTTGATGTCAATCATTGTATTTTCCTCTTTTTTGTCAAATGAAAACATTATCTTTTTCAAGCATGTACAGTTGATGAATAGTAATACATGGATTTACATTGTACAATTTAGTTTCAAACATGTATGGACTCAATATTGAAAACTTGGATGTACATTTTTCTCTTGAATCTTGATAGTTGATTCTTCATGTATAGATAGATTATAATTATAGTGTATTTTCAAATTTGTTGAATTAAATACAGAAAACATTATCTCTAGACTCCTATGTTTTTTATTAATCCCCAGAATCTTGATGGGATATATGGATTATAATATATTTACGAACACGTGTGGATTCAATATTGAGAAATCAAATATTGAACATACTTTCCTAGTAATGTAATTAAATTTAATTACATCATCCAGTTTGCAGTTTGCACAACTAGTTACTATCTGTTATTTCCAAACATTATAAAAACATAAAAGCGATTTAAAATTTCCAAACATTATATATGAATGTATATGAAAATTAACTAAATGATGAAAATTAATATAAATGATGAGTCACATATATATATATATATATATATATATATATATATATATATATATATATATATCAGAAAATGAAAATGTTCAACTATCTGGTAACTGAAACAACCCTATCATTAATGGTCCTTCATCACTTATTTTATCTTTTGCAATTGTTGGTCCGCCAGAGTCCAAGTCAATTTCACCATAATATGAGTCTCCATTGGTTGCTATTTGATTAACATCTCTCCACTCTGCAAGGGATGTCCAAGTAGCTAATTCTCTTTCATATGGAAATGTGTCCACTCCATATCTTGAAACATACAGTCTCAAACAAGTTTACAATTTTTGTCCAATCTATTGTGAAGTTTTGATTTAACAAATTTTAATGCACTAAAAACCTTTCATCTTCAACTGACCCTAGAATCATTATCTGTATGAGTTCATACAGTTTGAAGTATTCATTTATATTTTCCTCATAATGATATTATGATACAAGTTTCTCCACAATAGTGTGATAGCTCCCTTTTCTGTTGCTTCAAGAAAGAGTCTTATATTGATCACTCATTGTCAAGGCAAAATGTGTTGATTGTGATATGAGTAATTTTCTATTCAATATACCATTCAATTCTCCTCCATTAACATCTGAATATTTGCAAAATTGATCCATTAGTCTAGACATGTATTTTGTAAAAATTGAGTTGTTTGTTCTTCACCAATCATTGGATTCCAGAAATTGGGATTTACAACTCCCATGGCCTCAAGCAGATCACTATTCTTAAATCATTCTCTAATCTCGAAGATAATGTTTCATATATATTCATCATTTTTCCCCATGTATCAGACACTTTGTAGCATCAAATAAAAGGCTTGTCATTGGTACTTCCTCAATATTAAAACCTAGGACATAAGGATCTCTTTGGAAAGTGTGCATTGGTATATTTTTCCCATCAATTGAGATACAAAGATGACCATTGATATTGAACTTCAAATAGTTGTTGGGATCTTTTGTATCTATTAAAACCTTCTAACTATTGAATATTGGCTTCAAAACCAGTCTTGGTCTGGAATATAAGTTATCAAAAATCATACATACATGTTTCCTTAATTTGATAAAATCAACAATGTATATAGATATTTCTTGAGTTTGTTTCACCAAGATATTTATTTCCTTCAACATTGGAAAAATATCGCATAATGTTAATAATGTCTCTAAATCAGTCAAGCGATATAGCATATCTTTCACCTTGTCAACTTCTCTATGATTCTTGAACATATACCCTACTAATGACCTATATTCCTCAAAAAAATTGCAAGCTAGATCATACAACGATATCCATCTTGTGTCAACATATTTCAACAATTTTTTACCATTTGTAATTCCAACAGAAAATTTCTAAAACTCCAAAATCTTTTAGGACTATTTGACATGTATGAATGCAAATCACGTATAAGATCTTCCACTTTAGCAACATTTTCAAAATTACTTACAATCTTGTAAGCGAGATTCATTCTATGAGTCATGCAGTGAATAGGTATCATGTATGGGGAAACAGATTGTTTAAAGGTGAATACAAATCCTAGTTTTGTGACCTTGCATGACGATGCCCCATCAACCCTAACATAAATCAACTTTGTAGATATTGAATGATCGTCCATACCAGCTATTTCTTTCAAATTTTTAATAACTAGTTTACGAGAGGTTCTCAGAATTACAATTCTCCATCATTTTGTTCATATCTAGTAGATGATTTTCCCTCAAATGGTTATTGAAATTAAAAGTGTAGACATGCATACAAACCCATGATGTATTGTCTACTGATGTGACCTCATCAATCAACAATGAGAT